>JAPPVO010000033.1:0-62191 GCA_030407325.1 Camellia japonica
AATGATTAACCCCTAAGCACTCACAGGTACACATTTAGGGCTGGTTTGGGTAAACCTATATAAGTCAAAAAGTCAAAAAGTTACTCCAAAATCCAAAAAGGTATTACTATTCACCCAAAAAAAAATTAAAAAAATAATTTTTTTCAAAAAAAGTGACCACCGAAGTGACCACTGTGCTGCGACAGTGGATTCTTTGTAAATGATTGGGTGTGGTTTGCACACACACCGCTGTTCATCCCATGGGGCCATCACGGGTCCCGTTTTGATAATCTGAACCGTTCAATGTGTAGAAATCGTCGAGTACTATATGTCTATAAAAAATCACATTGATCGGATATCGATAACTATATGATCAGATCAGTTATGTACGACAAATGGATGGTGTTATAATTAATGATTAAAAATAAATAAATCTGATCAGATAGCTATCGATATCCGATTAACGTGATTTTTGTTAAGTACATAGTGTTCGACGAGTTATACACATTGAACGGTTCAGATTATTAAAATGGGACCCGTGATGACCCCCACGGACCAAACAAAACCGTGCAGTGCTTTGTACAAAAAATAGCCAATAATTTCCAACTCTCATTCACACCTTCCGATTTGTACGGCTGTGGGCCACCTATCACTATTCATCTCTTACACATTTTTTTATACAATTTTTTAATACATATTTTTCATAAAAATTCAAAAAGTTAACCTAAACCTCTATATTTTTTTCTCAACTTTTTTAATTTAAAAAGATAAAAAAATACACTTTTTTAAGACACTTCAAACCAGCCCTTATAATACTGCAGACCTTATGTTTGGTAATTTTCCCTTGTTTTACAAAACACAATTGTGTCCTTTGCAGAACTTTTGGTATCTTCGTTGCACTTTTCAAAACAAATTTGTGCCCCCCAAAATAGGGCATTGCTTGACTATTCTAAGGCTGCAAAAATGAAAATTTTGCACTAGTGTGGGACAGATGGACTATGCAGGTCAAGAAGGCTACCTCTCTTTTTGAAATGATAGAAAAAGAGTGCATTTTTGAGAGAAGAATGAGGTCGTCATAGAAAGAGAGCCCCACTGCTTCTCTCGCGGCTAGATTTCAATTAATTAGACAGAAGTTGGACTTGCACTAAGATCTCGTTTGGGAATAATTTAATTTAGTAATTTTTTAGTTATTTGGTTAAAATATGAACTAAAAAAAAATAACATGTTTGAGATGACTTTTTAGCTTTTTACGAAAAAATATGCAAAAAATAAAGAGAAAAGAGAATCTTTAACTTTTTAGTATGGGGTATTGGTTTTTTAGCTAATTTAATAATTTTTTAAATTTTTAATTAAAAAATAAGATTCCCAAACGATGCCTAAGATTCTCTAAATCATCTCCAAAAAGTTATAAAAAAAATAAATAAATAAAAAATTGACATGTAAGCATTTCCGAAGACAAAAAGAAAGAGGTGTACAATTGTAGTTCACACAAAGTGAATCAAAGATAATAAAAATAAATAGGAAACAAACAGTGTATTCACCGTGGATTGCAATTTACAAAATAATCCAACCTGTTATAGCAATTGAGAGTCTGCAGCAACTCAAACTCCCTCTTATATTATAGTAGTATAGATTATATATTATTATTATTATTATTATTATTAGAGAGTGACATATGTAATACGTGTATAATTTAAACAAGTAAGAATAAAAATAATAATAATAAACTAATTTCATAATATGTATGTTGTCTAAATAGTAAGAGTGTTATTAATAAAATTCAAAATCTTGGATTCAAACTTCACTCACGCCTTTTAATAATATTTTTATATTTTAAGGCTAGATAAAGCTGCCACGTGGCATGACGTGAAGGCTTGGATATCAAGTCCAGCCTTCACTTAATAATAGTACTAGCGGGTGACACACACAATTCGTTTGCAGTTCAAATAAGTAAGAATAATAAAAAAAATAATAATGAAATTGATATTAAAATACGTACTTAACTTAAGTGGTATACGTCTTCCTACTTAAATCAATGGTCAAGGGTTCAAACCTTACCTACCTCTTTATTTAACTTTTTAGTGTGACATGAGGAGAGCAAAGATTTGACTACACCAATTGAGATGGCATTTACTGAATAATATAGTATAAGGTTTTGAGATGGCATTTACTGAATAATATAGTACAAGGTTTTGAATTCAAATTTTATTCACGCCTTTGAATGATAACTTTTTATTTTAGGCTACATAAAACTGTTACATAACATGATATGAAGACTTAGACACCAAATTCATTCTTCACCTAGTAGTAATAGGTAAAAGATAAATATAATAAGTATAGTATAGACAAACAAATAGATAGAATAGATATTATTATTACCATGCGAAGGCGAGCTGCCCTCGTCATCACATGGCCACTTCTTTTTTTTTCTACGAGGGCAAATTACACAAATAGTTTTTATAGTTTAGAATTTGTGTCATTTTGGTTCCTGACTTTTTAATTGTGACATATTTGACTCTGAATTTTAAATTTTGTTCCAATTAAGGACAATTGAATATATAATTAGACTTTTTAAGGGTAAAATTGTCAATTTGATAAAATATAAACTAATTTGACAAAAATAAATGTCAAACAAATATTTTTGAATTTTTAAAAATTATTTCTACCTACTAAAAATCAAATTATGTAAAATTAATAAATCTTTTAGACATTTATTTATTTATTTTACTGAATTAATTTTTATTATATGCTTGGATGATGATCATGTAAAATTAATTTAAAAAAAATTAATCATGTAATTTTTATTAATTTTACATAATTTTATCATTGGTGGATAAAAATAATTTTTAAAAAAAATTAAAATATTTTTTTGATATTTATTTTTGTCAAATTAGTTTATATTTTATCAAATTGACGATTTTACCCTTGAAAAATCTAATAATATTTTCAATTATCTTTATTTAGAACAAGATTCAAAATTTAGAATCAAATGTGTTACAATTAAAAAGTCAGGGACCATAATGATACAAGTCCCAAACTATAGGAACTATTAGTGTAATTAACCCTTTCTACTATATAATAAGAGAATTGAGCCCTTTGCTACAGTGATTTTACTGTTCATACCACGACTCTTACTTCCCTTTTTCCTATTTTGCTCTTTTGTGTGTCTCTTTTTTTTAATTTATTTTTTGTTTTGAAGGGTACTGTAGAAAGGAAAATGGTATATAAGATCAATTTATAGACTTAGTTTTTAAATTTAATGATGTGTAAATGATATGGTTAATTAATGATTGAAAAAATAAGAAAGATAATACTATTTTAAATATTCTAATTAATTATCACATTATTAAATTTAAAATTTAAATATAATTTTCAGACTCATTTTACAATGGGCTTGTGACTTTTCAAATATAATTTAAAAATTAAATTATACTAATAGTCCCTATAGTTTGGGGCTTATATCACTTTGATTCCTGACTTTTCAATTGTAACACATTTGACCATAAATTTTGAATCTTGTTCCAAATAAAGACAATTGAAAATATTATTAGATTTTTCAAGGGTAAAATCGTCAATTTGATAAAATATAAACTAATTTGACAAAAATAAATGTCAAAAAAATATTTTTAATTTTTTTTTAAAATTATTTTTATCCACCAATGATAAAATTATGTAAAATTAATAAAAATTACATGATTAATTTTTTTAAATTAATTTTACATGATCATCATCCAAGCATATAATAAAAATTAATTCAGTAAAATAAATAAATAAATATCTAAAAGATTTATCAATTTTACATAATTTGATTTTTAGTAGGTAGAAATAATTTTTAAAAATTCAAAAATATTTGTTTGACATTTATTTTTGTCAAATTAGTTTATATTTTATCAAATTGACAATTTTACCCTTGAAAAATCTAATTATATATTCAATTGTCCTTAATTGGAACAAGATTCAAAATTTAGGATCAAATGTGTCACAATTGAAAAGTCAGGGACCAAAGTGACACAAGCCCCAAAGTATAGGGACTATTTGTGTAATTTGCCCTTACAACAATGATACATCCTTCTAAAATTAGAGCTCTAATTGAGCTCTAGTGAGGTGAAAAATAAAAAATAAAAAATAAAAAAAAGGTGGTCAAAATATCACATCAAATGGGTTCCACATACACATTAGAACTATTAGAACTCACAAATTAAAATTTCAAAACATTTTTGTTTTAATTTATGCTTTTGCCTTCTTCTTCTTCTTCCTTTTTTTTTTTTTTCATTTCTCCATTTTGATTATTTTATTTTAATTTGGCCCTTTTATCTTGTTTAATTTTATTATTTATTAAAATATTTACCTTTAGAAAGACTATGCACTCACCTCTCTACTAAAAAAAATTATGAGTTTGCTATGGTGTTAATTTATATTGTGTATAACTCATGGAAAATTATGAATTAAGGATGTACATTATAGGATTTTTATAAAAACATTTCATACCAAATGATATGACTTCATATCTCTAATTAATTTTTAATCAAAACACGCAAAATTGTCTTCATAATTCTCTTATATTTTTTTGCATAAATTTTCTAGTTTTAATTTAGTTTTTCTAAATATAATACATAAATATGATAAACATCCTTTTGCTTGTATGAACATGGACTACATAAATATGATAAATATTTAATTAGCAGTACTAAGAGATTGTAAACACAAATACTGGGAAAAACCAATAGTGTGGTGAGAATGTATAGCGGCTTGGGTTAAGACCCGGCCCTTTATACTCCTTGATTCGAGACCTAGTGCTCATTGTGGTTGTCTATACCCATCCTTTTCTTATATTGTTGTTTGGAGAGTTGGTATTTTGGTTGTGAGATTATTTGAAATAGATTGGGAGTTAGTTTTTCGAAAAGAAATTCTGCCGGGTTTTTCTAGGTTCACTCAAGTGGTATTTCCTTAACTCGAGCGGTCTTTGGTTTTTCCCAGTATTTGTTTTTACAATCTGAACTTTTGGGAGTGGAGTGTTCTTCACTCGAGTCATGGGTTGGTCGCTCAAGCGGTATGTTGTGTTTGACACTCGAGTGGTATCTTTGTAGATCATAGAAGGGGGTCATTGTGCACTCGAGCAGTTCTTTGTGTCTGATGCTCGAGCGGTGTTTTGGTCGCTTGAGTAGTCTGTGCGTATATCAGTACGAGAAAAATATATTTTCCTTCACTTTTTGATCTCTCTCTCTCTAAAAGGTTTCTTTATTAGATCTCTTCTCTCTCTCTCTCTAGTTCTTGTCTAAAATCCATTGGTCTCACCGCCATAGTACTTTGGAAAAAAGTGTAGAGCTCATAGAGGTGAACGTTCTAATCAGAAAAGTTCTAGTTTTTAGTTTCGTCAAACTTTGGATCTTGTTTATCTCTCCTTTCTAATTTTGAGGTAGATATTTCTTTAACCCTGTTGTATGACTTTTAGCCTTGTTATTTGTTCCTTGAAAGAGTGGTGATTTGGGAGTTATGAGTTTGATTTAGGGTATGATTTGGATTTGGATTTGATTTTGAAAGTATAGATGAGAGGTTTTCAAATGGGTTCATGGGAAATGTTGTGGAGATGAGTATATTGATAGGTTGGGTTGAAATCTTGAAAATCTCTCATTTAAATTTTTTGAAGGGAATAGATATTTTGTTGGAAATCGTGAAATCATTGGTTTTTGAACTAAGAAAAAATAGGGAAGATGTTGACCTTTTGAAATGATAATATGAATATATCTGTTGATGATGAGAGTGGAGTTGAATATGTATTATCATTCCTATATTGAGATTATGAAATTATATTTGTTGCTTGGAGATTTATCTTTTGTATAGAGATATATGTGTTAGGCTATCAGTGGAGGATAGTTTTGATTGTTATAGAAATTACATGAGAATTAGGTTAATTAAAACCAATGGAAAATTTTAAAAATCCCCTAGATATTGATTTATGATTATGTATCAATTTTAATCAGTAAATAGCAATCCGAATCAAACAATCAAAGGCAAATCGACCCAACGATTTTACATGAAAAAACCATAATTGGAAGCGCCTCCAATTGTGATAAAAAAACCATAGGCAAAAGCCACAAAACAATCCACTAAGAAGACATAAAGGAATTACACAAGTGTACTCTCAATAACCTAGCGAATCTACGCCTGAATCAAACTGACCTCTATATGCCTCTTCTAGCCCCATATTCACCTCGAAATTGTCTTGCCCAACATTGAATCCACAACGCCGATGTCAAATCTACGATTATGAATCACTCCAAAATCCACCAAAGCTTCAGGCTCAAGTTTCACGGAACCCACTGAAGAACAACTCTCTCTTTTGTGAATAAAACAAACTAAACAAGCCATTTGATATAATCCACTCAATTCATGATACAACTCCCACAAATATCAAAGGAAACAAGCAAAGAAGCTCCAGATGAAAACCCTAATACCCAAGTAGAAGATCAGGAAGTCGTATCCTAAAACCTAACTGAACCGTAGCTTTTATAGCAAACAGATCCACGATCTCTGCTCGAGCGCAAGAATAGTCGCTCAAGCGGAGTGACTAAACATGGTCTACGCTCGCGTGCAAGAATGGCCACTCGAGCAGAAAAAAATAACTCCCAGTACTTTGCAGGCGAGTGAAACTTCTGAAAGGATTGCGTCTTCGCTCAAGTGCACAATCGGCTGCTTGAGCGGACAAACAACTTCGACTACAATTTTGCTTTTTACTTTGGGGGCGTTACCCCTCAACCCTGCCTGGGTGCTACCCCGGACCCGCCAAGGGGCGCTACGCCCTGGACCTCCACAAACTAATCGGGTAGCTCAATCCCCGACATAATCAATGAAGTGGCAACCATGAAAGAATTAACATCACAAACTTCTCTGCAAGGGTACAATTTGGGTTGAATTCGTATCTAAAACTCATAGCCTCACTAAAATAGAAGATTGAATAAAATTACAACTGAAAGGAGTTTTGTCAAACAGAATTGCCAATAACAAAAACCTAACACCAATTACTCATGCATCCTGCATTGAATATTATATTTATACATGAAAATGTATCGTTTTAAGAAAAAAGAGTGAATATGACTGAGCAGAGTGGCTCAAAGCAAGGGAAGCTCTAAGACATCCCTTTTTGAGAAAGTACGACTTTGATGAATGGATTTATAATTTCTACATAGTTTTGGATATGTTTAGAAACCTAGATATGGATAGTTTTTGGATAGTTTAGAACTTTTAGACAGTTTAGAACTGAAGGATAGTTTTTTGTTTTTGTGTGTGTGTGTGTGTGGATGATTTAGAACTTGTTGGACGTTTTTCAACTTAAGGATAGTTTTTTAAGCTTCACAAATATAGTTTTTTGATGTTTGAAATGTATAAACAGTTTTTGGATGTTCAGAACTAATGGATAGTTTCTTTTTGATGATTGAAACAATATTTTGGTGGTTGATCGTGAATAAATTATAGACTACGAATAAATAGTACCAATCTCTTATAGTTCAGTGGGTTTTAAGTTTTCCAATTTGTCATAGGTTTGATGTTTACTGCATGATTGTTACACTATAAAGGCATGGAGATGCAAATTCAATGAAAACATATAAAATTGTACAATTTAGCTCTTTGGAATGTTTGGATGACTCTAATTCATGTACCCTTTATTCATATATATGTGTGTGTGCGTAAACGAATAAATTTTTCATGTACACTTTATAATTGATGATTTGATGGGATCTGTATATGAAACTTATATTGTTACTATTGAATTATTTTGTCTTGTGAACAAATAAGTGTAAATGAGAGGCATATAAATAATGATCTATAAAGTATTAGACATTTTAAAATATTATTCTCACTTCACTATTCTATTGTTTCTGATCATTTTGATATGCAGTAAGCAATAGCAATGGTAAAAGTTTGGAAGACTAGGAAGTTAGCTTAGCTATATTCAAATCATCAATTACAAATTTTTGTTTAACAGGCTAGTAAGGCGGATAGCTCTTTTTTTCTTATTCTTACTAACTCTTCTACTCTTATGGGCATATTTACCTAGGTGGACTATTATTATTGATGGCTTGTGGCAACAGCTAACCCACCAAGCTGGTATGGCTTGGGTTTGTTTTGATAAGAGCAAAATTAGAATAATAATTTTTTTTGATAATACTTTATTATTGATGGCCACGAAATTTCCCACCATTTAGTCATGGTATTGGGTAAGTGTGTTAAACCCGATTTTATGATATTTATGTTCAAAGTAAAGGCAAAGAAACGTGTGAGGGAGAATATTAGAGAAAAGAATATGAGAGAAAAAGGAGAAAACAGGCTCTTGGGTGGAGAAAATTGGAAACAACCCCTAAACAGCCCCGAGATCATCACGGTTACCTCGGCCCAGATTAAACAAACTTGTGAGAGCAAGCGGCGTGTCGTTAGGAAGCACAGTTAGAGAATTAGAAACAAAAATGTGGAAAAAAGGGAAAAAAAAAGAGGGCAGTTTAGGGGGCGAAAATTGGAAACAACCCCGAAACAGCCTCAAGATCATCACAGTCACCTTGGACTAAATTAAACAAACTTGTGAGAGCAAACGGCACATCGATAGGACTCACGGTTAGAGATTTAGGCAAAAAATGTGAAAGAAAAAAGGCAAAAACAGATCGTTTGGGGGAGACAATTGGAAACAGCCCCGAGATCATCATGGTTACCTCGGCCTAGATTAAACAAACTTGTGAGAGCAAGTAGCGCGTCGCTAGGAAGTATGATTAGAGAATTAAAGACAAAATTTTGGAAAAAAAAAGGCGAAAACGGGCCGTTTGGGGGCAAAAATTAGAAACAATCCCGAGATCATCACGGTCACCTTGGCCTAGATTAAACAAACTTTTGAAAGCAAGTGGCATGTTTCTAGGAAGCACGGTTAGAGAATTAGAGACAAAAATGTGAAGAAGAAAAAAAAGGCAAAAACGGGCCATTTGGGGGCAAAAATTGGAAACAACCCCTAAACAGCCCCAAGATCATCATGATCACCTTGGCCTAGATTAAACAAACTTGTGAGAGCAAGCAGCGTGTTGCTCAGAAGCACGATTAGAGAATTAGAGACAAAAATGTGAAGAAAAAATGTGAAAACGAGTCGTTTGGAGGCGAAAATTGGAAACAACTCCCAAATAGGCTCGAGATTATCACGGTCACCTCGGCCTAGATTAAACAAACTTGTGAGAGCAAGATGCGCGTCACTAGGAAGCATGGTTAGAAAATTAGAGACCAAAATGTTGGAAAAAGGCAAAAGCGTAACGTTTAAGGGCGAAAATTGGAAACAACCCCTGTAATAACCCCGACCTCCGATTAATGCTAAATCATGATTAATTATGCCTAACAGTAATTTTGAAGGAATCTGGAATTAATTTGCATTTGAATTGCATTATTTATGTGTTTCTATCTGTTTGCGACATAATGATCTGTTCATGTCTTTGACTTTAAACTGCGAATTGAAAGCCTTATTGGCGCCCGATTCCGAAATTGATTTGTGTAACGTGTTAGTTAGGATTTATAGAATTTTATGGTAGGTTTAATTAAAATTCAGTTCAGAGCAATTAAACTCGATTAAATAAAGCTAAATTACATTAGTTGGACTTATCTACCATTATGCCACTTAGTGGCTTGATTTGGAGACCAACCTTATTACACTTTGAAACATATTTCCTCAGCCATTTTTCCTTGTCAAAACCGACTAGAGAGAGAGAGAGCTAGGAGAAAATAGGATTCATCTAGAGATTTGGCTTGGAGCTCATGAGAATTGAAGAGGCTTTGCAAGTTTGAGCTTTTAGGCTTGGAATTCAAGACTTAAAGTAGGAGATTTCCCTTTCAATTGTGAATTTAAGATTAATTCATGCATAGTTCATGAGACATTAGTAATCTAAGTCTAGAATGGGGTTAAAATGTTGAATTGAGGATTAATTCATGCATGCATGCATAAATTTCCATGCTTTGGGTTTGAATTCTAAGATTTCTTTCATTCATGTGTTAATGTCACTCTCATTGTGGTCATGCATCTTATTGTCCATCAAATTGTCAAGTTTGATCATGTTTTGGAGGGTTTGGTTTCAAGGAGATTCTTGCATGATACATTTAAGTTTCGTACTTGAAATTTTATTTGAAATTGTGTTCAATTGACTTACCTTTGGGCTTGATTTTACAAAATTAATCTTCAAAACATGTCATACTATGAGTTTACAAGAGTTTCCAGAAAATTAGCCCAAAAGGATCGAATTTGATGCTTTGAAGTTGAGTTTTGAGCTTGAGGTTCAAATCTGGAAATTCCAGATTTTGGACTCACACTCGAGCAGGGAACTCCACGCTCGAGCGTACACGCTGAGTTCATGAAGTCCACTCGAGCGGGGAAAAGTGACGCTCGAGCGGGAATTTCGTGTATCCAATACTTTTCACATGTTTACAGTCCGCTCGAGCGGGGTAATGCACGCTCGAGCGAGGACTTGTGTCTCACGCTCGAGCGGGTATCGAGCGCCCATCGAGCGTGAATTTCATGCATCAAGTACTTTTACTGTAGTTTACAGTCCGCTCAAGAGGAGGAATACACACTCGAGCGGATCCCTTTTGTCTGCATGTCCGCTCGAGCGGATAAATCCACGCTCGAGCGGGACCCTTGCTTCAGCAAAATTTTGAAAAGTGTCTCTGAGTGCATTTTTGTATTCTCATTCCATCCTAGGCATTCCTAGGCCATGTTTAAGACTCTCTAATGAGGATAAGAGATTAGAAACACGCTAAGAGCCAACGAAATAAATTTTGTACAATTAGAACATGTGTTTCAAGTGTGCATCTGTTATGTGTCGTGTAGGTCACATGCCACGTCCTGTCTGATCGATCTGCTCTATCTGTCTGTCTCCAAGCTCACTGTGAGTAATAACTCTGTAAAGTTATGTTTACCCTAAGTATTTTCTGACTAATATGGTATAATTTGTTTTCTGAAATACTATCTTACGAATGATGAATGAATGTTCAATTTTCTGAAATGTATTTGTGGCACCCTTAGTTCACGTGGCCCTTGCTCGGGGGTAACAATATTGCGGCCAATCTGCACGTGGCCCTGCCTGGGGGTAACAATACCATGGCTACTTGCGCACAAGATATGGACCTTTATGGTCGTTGGTACCAACTATGTATATGGGTCTCTGGACCAATCTGATCTGATAGCTAATGGGTGTACCACGTATGAACTTATGCAAAATCTGAATATGAACATGAGTATATATCTGAAGCTATTCTGTTTTGAAATCTGATTGTGTTCTGATTTAAATACTGGAATCTAACTTGTGATGGACATCATTCATATAACCCCTTTACTCTGTTATTATCCACTGGGCTTTCGCTCACAGTTTATATTATGTATGTAGGTGAGCCGGTACATGACCAGGGCCAGAGTTGACGGCCTTCTGTACTGTTTTTGTCAGCCAACCATTGTGCCTCCCGAGGAGGTTCCGATCGAAGTCTAATGCCATGGCTGTTTTTGATTTCATGCTAGTCTCTGTAACTGTTGTAAAGTCAGATCTTGGGAAATTCACTTTTGTAAATATTTTGTACATATTGGTGTTCTTGACTAGCATGCTTATATATATATAATTAAGTTTTAAAATATTATGTCTCATGTACATTATCACAGCTCATTGGACTTTGTCTATTTCATATTATTGCTTCCACAACCCCTTATTATTTGCTAATCTGTTCAGAGGCCTTTGGTAATCCACGGATTACTGGCCGGTTACGGTGTTAAACCTACAGGGGCGGGTTTGGGTCGTGACAACCCCCAAACAACGTCGAGATCATCACGGTCACCTCGGCCTAGATTAAAAAAACTTGTGAGAGCAAGCAGTGCGTCACTAGGAAGCACGGTTAGAGAATTAGAGACAAAAATGTCAGGGAAAAAAAGCGAAAAGTATCCTTTTAATTTTTATCTTTACTTTCTTGTTCATGTTATCTTTGCTTTCCATAGACTTTTTTTTGGGTCCAATTTTACAATCATTTAATGTTAAATATTTTCATAAAAACATTACATGACTTTTTTTTTTCTTTTTCTTTTGTACAAATGGATGAACTTGTGCAACGAGTTGAATTGTACAGGACTAGTTGGCACTTGTTTCATTTTCTGAAGGATTACATATTTTTGGATAGATGTGTATGGAAAATATTTGGATAAACTATAGTAGTTATATTTTTGGATATATGCTTATGGATAAAAATTTAAAACACAATAACAAGTACTTGTTATGTTTTAATTTTTTATGCTAGATGGTTGTGGATTTGATGATTATATGGATTACATGACATTTTGGATTGGATGATTATGTAGTTTGGAATTACTTCTAGATGAATACATAAAATAGTTCAAGACTTTAATTAAACATATTAAGGATTTAATGATTTATGTATTTTGTTGGATGTCCATGATTCAGTTGATTTTGTTGCTTTGAATGATTCTTGCAAATTACAAGTTATATTGAATGGATTAGATGGATTATTATTATATCATACAGGTCAAATGGAATTCTTTAATATTTTATTTCTATTTTGATGAACAAAAAGAATTGAATTGGCGACCAAATTTTGGTTTGGTTTTTCCTCTTTTGGCGGCCGAGTGGTTGGTCAGGAAAAATAGCTAATACTTTTGCCAACTAAAGTTGTTAGTCGATGTTTCACCACTCACATTTGGCGACCAAAATGTTGGTAGGCGAAAGGGTACATTTGGCGACTAAAGAATTAGTCGATAAAATTATTTATTTTAGCAACCAAAGTGTTTGGTCGTGAATAGATCTATTGTCGACTAAGTTTTAATCGCGCAAACATTACTTTTGGCAACTAAAATTTTTGGTCAGGAAATGGTACAATTGGCGACTAACATATTTGGTCGGAAAAATAGTACTTTTGGCGACTAACGTTTTTTAGCTACAAAATGGTTTAGTCGCGGTAATTATATATTTAGCGACCAAAATTTTAGTCGGCAAATGTGAGAAAAATCCCGACTAAAGAATTTTTTAATTGCAAATTACTTTGACCGACCATGTATCCGCGACCAAAGTGGTGACTAAAAACATTAGTCACAGATGACCTTTGCTAACTAAAAATAGACTTTTACTAACTAAATTTGTAGTCAACAGAAGTGTTATTTCCTGTAGTGAAATAAATATATATATATATATATATATATAAAAGGATAGAATATGCTTAATTATATGCATTGCACAGGTCAAATTATTATTTTTTTTTATCTATCTTTTTGATGTCTTAATACTAATTTTTATTTTTCGAGGGGGGGTCGATCTATAAAAATGTGGATTATTTGATTTGTTTTTCTTCTTTTCATAAACTGAAAGTTTTGTTTATTTTTCCTTCTTTTTTTTTAATTTATTTATTACACATACCAATTTCTCACTCTAAAGAATCATAAAATATCTTTACCGTGACAACATAAAGAAGATCAATATACTATTTGTTTCTTATAATATGTAATTTAATATTTTCATAGATTTGTGTCAAAAATTGTATCAAAACAATTTTGATAGATTATGGAGACATAATTTTTGAATGACAACACATGGCCGATATATCACCGAAGTGCCAGCCGAGGCGCCACGTGTCCTGGTCATGACGCTGAGATCATCTCGGCTAGGCCGAGGTTATCTGCGAAGACACCGGAATCCGGGATAAGCGGATAAGGGACAAGAGTCCTAGAATGAGAAAAGACTTCATTTTCGGTAAAGATAAGACTCTTAGAGAGTTTATCCTAATCCTACTGTGAGTCCAAGATTAGTAGTAATCCTAAGTCCATTGGAGTTAGGCGTCTAGTAGGACTAGGTTTATGTTGGTTATAAAAGAGAGACAACCCCATGGGTCTAAGGTATGTCTTTTATGCTCTGTCTAGTGAGTTAAGCACTGTTGGTTATCTTTGAGAGATATTTTACTGACTTGATCGTCGGAGTGCCCCCGGGTGGACGAGCCACCACCGGAATCTCTTCTTTCTGTTGCAGGTTGTTTGGGCTTAACCTATTCTGTCGGTGTTCTCTAGTTGAGTACAAAGTTGGCAGTGTGGTCGGAAATTGACACACACAATTTGGCGCCGTCTATGGGAACGAAAGGAGAATAGATAGCCAACGACGGACAAAAAGAGAAGGTTGGGGACGACACCCCTACTGGGAACGAGAAACATATTGACCTCGACGTCAAAAAAGACAGCTGCAACGAAGAGACTCGTGATAAGAATCGTGGAGGAAGAACGACGGCCAGGAGGGTGGCGTGCTGAAGAAATCGGACCGAAGCGGGTATTATAACGAGGACGACCTCTAGGTATGGAAAGATAAATGCCTATGGAGGGACGACGAGATAAAGGGAATGGCAGACAAATTGGCGGACCTGCAAACGGTCATCAATTTCATGATGCAGAACAATGTCATGCAGTCACCGTTCCCTTTACAAGATACGCTGATTCCAGCGGCCAAGAAAGATGCCCAGAAAAGGGGGGCAGAACACAGTTCCTGCAGTCCCTCAGCACGACAAGGCAAAAGGGCATTCTCATCGGCCTTCACGGGAGGTCGGGCAAGGAGAGTCAAGAAGGGAAGAATCGAGGAGGACGCATCGCACCAAGGAAGCCGACCCCAAAGAACATCGGCATGTTCAAAGGCAGGAGTTGTGCTTCGATGCAACCAATGGATGGAAGTCCAAAAGGACCCATAATGAAACTGGAAGTAGTGCACCGAAAATGCTGAAGTCAAGAGATAGCCGAGCTCCTGGACGGACCAAAGAGGATCTGGGGAATCACCTACAGAGGAAGCAATAAGATGCCGAGGTAACCTCCCCGGTCAAGCCGAAAACGCCGTTCTTGGTAGAATTGGACAAATTCGAAGCCCCGAAGAGGTTTAGCATGCTGAGATTCCAAATCTATGACGGTAAGTTAGACCCCAACCTTCACGTCGGTTTGTACCTGAGCTCGATGGCATTGTACACTGGGAATGAGCCGTTGCTCTGCAAGGTGTTCCCCTCATCTTTCGAAGAAATTGCATCGGACTGGTTTCACAAGTTGCTGAAGGGAACTGTGAAAACCTGGGAAGGCCTGGCCGAGATGTTTGTGGACAGGTTTGTGACAAACAAGCTATAGCCATTGAGGGTAGACGCCCTAATGGCCCTGAAGATCGGCGAGGATGAAAGCCTTAGGGCCTATGCCAAAAGATATTATGAGGTATTCAACCGAATACCAGGATGCAACCAAGAGGTGGCGGTCGTGTCGTTTAAAAACGGCTTGAAGGATGACTGCCTTCTTCGAAAATCACTAGCAAAGACATTGCCGAAAAGCATAGAGGAGCTGATGGCCAGGATAGAAAAGTATGCCAGAGCCGAGGAGGACACGCCGGGGACAAAGATGTCCAAACAAGAGAAGAAAAATGGTTTTAACACTTGTTGAAACTTAAGAAAAGTTTACAAGTTGAAGTTAAACCGAGATAATGTTTAACACTTGTTGAAACTTGAGAAAAGTTTACAAGTTGAAGTTAAACCGAGATGATGTTTAACACTTGTTGAAACTTGTGAAAAGTTTACAAGTTGAAGTTAAACCGAGATGATGTTTAACACTTGTTGAAACTTGTGAAAAGTTTACAAGTTGAAGTTAAACCGAGATGATATTTAACACTTGTTGGAAACTTGTGAAAAGTTTACAAGTTGAAGTTAAACCGAGATAATGTTAAACACTTGTTGAAACTTGTAAAAAGTTTACAAGTTGAAGTTAAACCAAGATCATGTTTAACACTTGTTGAAACTTGAGAAAAGTTTACAAGTTGAAGTTAAAGCCGAGGTCATGTTATAAGAAGATTGGTTTAAACACTTGTTGAAATTTTGAGAAAATTTACAAGTTGAGGTTAAGCCAAGGTTACGAGTGAAAGAAGCATCTATGCATGTGCCGAGATTACCATGTTGCCAAGACTTGGAAGATAATGGAAGACAGAAGTCTTAAGAAGTAAAAGAAAAGTGGCGAGTTTTGAGCAACACTTGTGAAAACATTTGTTATAATATTTCCAAGTGTTAAGCCAAGGCCGAGATAAACAAGACTAGAAGTTATGTCCGAGGTATTTTACCCCGAAGAGATTACACAGTGAAGGTGTACCTTGAAGACATGCAAATTATTCTAAGTATAGAATCATGCAAACCACGTTGAAAGAAGAAATTAAAGAATGCATTCAGAAAAGGAAAGAAGACACTTCGGCCTAACATTGAAGAGTGATTGTTTAGATTACAAAAAGGCCGGTGTGAAGTACGCCGATGTCAGACGGTGGTAGTAAGCAAAGAAGTGCAACAAAAGCCTCACCGGAGGGAGAGAGTGAAACTGGTTGCAGAAAGCTTCATAAAAGCAGCAATGAAAGACAGAGAGAGAGTTGATTATGATCAAAAGCATGAAATGGCAGCAAAATGGCAATTATGGTGCCTTGGACGACGTGCTTGTCAGACGGCGCATGCAAAAGCGATATGACTTGATGGCGCATATCAAGTACGGTCCAGTAGGGAAAAGACACGTGGTAAAAACGATTGAAATATTGTGCGTGCCAGCTCGCACGCGTGCTGGAACTCTTGGAGTTCTTGATTCAATGAAGCAAATACCTCGGCTAGGAGGACGGTTTCGGCTAAGAAACTTGAACGAACTTGGTTGTTGGTTCTAAGGCATTGATGAAAGCAGACTATAGGTCTTGGTCATATTAAGCCGACAAGTTCTGACTTCGGCAATAGATGATGAAGCGGGCTTAGCCAACGTGCTAAATGGAAAAAATGATATAGGTTCCATCACCTCAGGATGCCGAGGTAATAGAACCTAGGGGGCAGTTGTGGGGATATAATTTTTGAATGACAACACATGGCCGAGGTATCACCGAAGTGCCAGCCGAGGTGCCACGTGTCCTGGTCATGACGCCGAGATCATCTCGGCTTGGCCGAGGTTATCTGCGACGATACCGGAATCCGGGATAAGCGGATAAGGGACAAGAGTCCTAGAATGAGAGAAGACTTCAGTTTCGGTAAAGATAAGACTCTTAGAGAGTTTATCCTAATCCTACTGTGAGTCCAAGATTAGTAGTCATCCTAAGTCCATTGGAGTTAGGCTTCTAGTAGGACTAGGTTTATATTGGTTATAAAAGAGAGACACCCCCATGGGTCTAAGGTATGTCTTTTATGCTCTGTCTAGTGAGTTAAGCACTATTGGTTATCTTTGAGAGATATTTTACTGACTTGATCGTCGGAGTGCCCCCGGGTGGACGAGCCACCACCGAAATCTCTTCTTTCTGTTGCAGGTTGTTTGGGCTTAACCTATTTTGTCGGTGTTCTCCAGTTGAGTACTAAGTTGGCAGTGTGGTCGGAAATTCACACACACAATAGATTATTGAATCGGACATCTAATTTTGAATCACATGACTCAATGTCAAAATGTAAGTTTTTAATTTTAATTTTCGTTTTAAAAAAATTAATGATATTAATATTTGTTGTCCTCATACATAACACAATCAATCAATTACATAAACAAAAAATTAAAGTTAGTCACTTTATAGTTTTTTCTCATTTGAATGAAGTAAATTTCTATTTTAATCTTTGCGCAATAAATTAAATTATACAAATTTGGTCTATATCTTATGTATTTTCTTGCAGGATTTGCAATAATATTCTCAGTCTCATGCCATCGAAATTAAATTTTCTATGGATTCATCATATATCATTTTTAAATATGTGTATATATTTTGTAAATATTGTACTACTTTTTAAAATATTTGTATATATTTTCAGTTTGATTGAAGTTATTACTAATCTTACTCTTTAATTCTAATTTTTTCATATATCTTTCTCAAAATACTATTTTCATAACTTTTTTTGCGTGTGTCCGGTCTCTAATCTATTATATAAGGAAAATAGTCTTTTTAACCCATAAACCTTGTGAGAGCTCCATTATTCCAATCCTAATTTCTTAATTTTCTGATTAAAAAAATATATATTTTCGTATTACCCTAAACCCTATTACCCATTATTACCCATTAAATTTTCGTATTACCCTAAGCCCTATTACCCATTATTACCCATTACTACCTACTAACCTAAACCCTACCACAGCACACAGCAATCTAAAGAAAAAATTTAGGCCCATTATTACGTAGCATAAGAAAAAATTTGGGTGAGAGAGAGAGTTCACATAAAGTAAGACAGAATCTCAAAGCCTTCTTATCACAGTGGCAACAGCTTTGGGATAGAATTTTGGAAGAAAAACATTTCAAAGTCTGTGAGTAAATCATTTATTTTTTAATAGAGTGATTATATTTATTACCCATTACTACCTACTACTCTAAATCCTACCACAGCACACAGCAACCTAAAGAAAAAAAATTGGACCCATTATTGCACAGCATATAGCAACCTAAAGAAAAAATTTGGGAGAGAGAGAGAGTTCACATAAAGTAAGACAGAATCTTGGAGCCTTCTTATCACAACGGCAGTAGCTTTGGGATAGAATTTTGGAAGAAAAACATTTCAAAGTCTGTAAGTAAATCATTTATTTATTTTTTTAATATAGTGATTATATTTTTAAATTGATTAAGAATGATTGAATTCATTAGGTTTACATAAAATGTTAATTATTGATGATGATTAGATTGTATTTTGTGATTGTGATTAAACCTTTGTTTATTTTTCAATATTTTATTTTTAATCTATGTTTTTTGGGGGAAAAAAAAATAGATTGTATTAATTAGGTTCACATAAAGTACGCACTATTAATGATAATGATTAGATAATTTTTTGTAATTGGGTTTTTTAACTCATTGCATTTTTCAAAAAAAATAAAATATGGTTGTGCTTAATTTGTGATTGGTTTTTAACTCATTATGCTTTTTGATTAAAAAAAAAATAATCGTATTTTTTAATTATCAAGTGACTTCATTGCTTCTTCTTTTCTTTTCTTTTTATGAGGAAAAATCTAACAACCTCTACCTATGATTAACTATTGAACCATGATTAAGGAAGCCTAATGAGTAATTAAGAAGAAATTCTACATTAATTGCTTGTGTGTTGTATTATTTGTGTCTCTATCTGTTTATTACAGAAATATCTGTTTGTGTTTCCGTTTTGTTCTGCGAGTTGACGGCTTTATTGGCATCCGATCACGAAATTGATTTGGCTTATGTGTTATTTGAAATTTTTAGAATTTTATGGTATGTTAAATTGAAATTCGATTCGAAACGAATTAAATTAGACTGATTAATGCTCTTTTGGTTAGTTTAAGCCAAGGTTAATTAAGCTTTATTAATCAAGCCTATATAAGGCTTATATGATTCAAGGCACTCAACTACACACTCTCATTCTCTCATCTTGAGCAACAAAACATGTGAGAGAGAGAGTAAAGGAGAGAATTGAGTTCAAGCAAGGATTGTTAGAGAATTCAAGGAAATTGGCTTGGAACCATAGACATAGAGAATTCACCAATTGGTGCTTTATTGAGAAGTTGAGGTAGGAATTCCACCCTTGAATTGTGTACTTATGATGTCTAGACCATAAATTCAAGAGAATTTAGTTAAGTAATGCAAGGATTGAGCTAGAATGGATGAACTTGAGCCATATCATGCATGCATGCACATTTTCTTACATTTTGAGTTTAATTGCCAAGCATTCTCACATGCATGCCTCAATTCTACCTCAGATTTGAGAGTTTATCATGTTTTCCATCAATTTCCTTTGTTTGAGCATGTTTTGAAAGGTTTAAGTTTGAAGAAATTACATACATGTGCATATCATGAGTTTCAAGTTTAATTTTGCACAATTGGCAAGCTTTTGAGCCTTGATTTCATGAAATGATCTTGAATTCACAATGTTTTCCAAGTTTAGATTTGTTTTCTCAAGTTTTGGGCCCAAAAGATGTATTTTGTTTGCTTTTATTCGAGTTTTGAAGCTTGGAAGCAAATCTGGAAATTCCAGATTCTACTTCTCCACTCGAACGACCACTCTATATTTTGCACTTCCGCTCGAGCGACTAAAAAGTTGGCTCGAGCATAAAATGCATGCTCCAAGAAGTTTACAAGTTTTACAGACCGCTCGAGCGACAAGAGTTGAGCTTGAGCAAAGGCCTCAGTCACACGCTCGAACGACTGTCAAGCAACCAGTACTTTTGCAAAGTTTATAAACCGCTCGAGCGAAAGAAGTTGCGCTCGAGCAGCCACTCACATTTTTGAACATCCCCTCGAGCGAAGGAAGCTATGCTCGAGAGAGGATCCTGTTTTCAGCAAACTTGCCTAAGTATCTTGACTCGCATTTTGGTATCCTTAATGTATCCTAGGCATTCTTAAGCCTTAATTCAAACATAATAATGAGAATAAGATTTAGAAACACACTAGGACCAAGACGAAATAAGTTAAGTACTATCTGAGTGTGTGTTTCAATATGTGAATCTGTTATGATGTGTAGGTCACGCGCCATAAGCTATTTGATCCGTTTGCTTTGTCTGTCTGCGTTTGGAGCCAATTGTAAGTAATAACTTTGTAAAGCTATGTTCAATTTATAAGTATTTTCTAAATGATATAAAATGATTTGTTTTCTAAAATATTATTTTTTGTATGAATGAATGGTTGTCCAATGTTTCTGGAATGTACTCATGGCATCATTAGCTTCAGATGACATCTGTTATCTGTTCTGTTATGTCCCAATTATGAGCCAACTGTATCGTCTCCGTGCATGTGAGTCAACTATATGCCTTCATGGTCGTCCCTTATGGGTCAACTGCTTCTGCTAGTGGTAATGATTGTACCACGTATGATTAATTGCAAATTCTGATTGTGAATATGATTCTGAATCTGTTTCTGTTATGAACTTTAATTTTTGTAATTTTATGGACAACATTCATTAAACCCTTTACCTTGTTATTATTCACTGAGCTCCCGCTCACTGTATTATTTATGTATGTACGTAATCAGGCACGTGGCCAGGTTTAGTGATGATCGCCTATATTTCCTTTCTGTCGGCCACCCTTTGTGCCTCCCGAGGAGGTTCCGGTTTATTTTAAGTTGAGGGATCGTGTTTTGTAAACTACGTTTAAAATCTTGTTTTCTTTTTGTGAATCTCGAACAAGTTCCTGACTGTCTGTATTTTGGGCTAGACCCACTTTTGTTTACCTGTATCAGTGGGTGACGTGAGACTACTGTAATTATAATGTCACATGTATGTATATTAAAGTTTTAAATTATCCGTTTCTGTCCCATGTTTGTCGGCATAACTCAATGGACTTTGTATTTGTATAATTGCTTCTGCTAGCCCCTTAATTATCTGTTATTCTGTACAGAGGCTTTTGGTAATCTAAGGATTACTGGCCGATTACGACATTAAACCTATAGGGGCGGGTTTGGGTCATAACAAAAAATGTGATTGTGTTTTTTTACACTCCATTTTGATCACAGGATGATTTTATTTTTTTAAATGATTATGTTTTTTCACACTCCATTGAATATGTGTTTTTTGAAAAAAAAAAAATAGATTGTATTCATGTTTTTTTAATACAATCACACGGTGATTGTATTTTTAGTCTATGTTTTTTGAAAAACAAAATTATATTGTATTTATTAGATTCACATAAAGTAGTCACTATATATATATATATTTAAAAGGTTGTGCTTTTTAACTATCAATTAACTTAATTTGTATGTTTTTTTTTTTAAATTTATTTTTTAATTACCAATTGACTTCATTGTTTTTCAATATGGTAATTGTATTTTTACACTTTGTTTAATTGATGATGATTGGATTGTATTTTGTGATTGTGATTGGATTTAATTTATTTTTCAATACGGTGATTGTATTTTAATCTATGTTTTTTGAAAAAAAAAATTATATTGTATTCATTAGGCTCACATAAACTACGCACTATTGATGATGATAATTAGATTATATTTTGTAATTAGATTTTTTAACTCACTGTGTTTTTCTTTTTTAAAATGGTTGTGCTTTTTAACTATTAATTAGCTTAATTTCTGATTGAGTTTTTAACTCATTATGCTTGTTGAAAAAAAAAAAAAAAATTGTATTTTTTAATTATCAATTGACTTCATTGTTTTTTTAATTAGCTTAATTTGTGATTGTGTTTTTTTTACACTTCATTTCGATCACACAGTGTTTTTTCATTTTATTTTAACGATTGTGTTTTTCTACACTTCATTTAATTTGTGTTTTTTGAAAAGGAAAAAAAAAAAGATTGTATTCATCTCTTTTGAATACAATCACACGGTGATTGTATTTTTAATTTATGTTTTTTGAAAAAAAAAATTAGATTGTATTTATTAGGTTCACATAAAATACCCACTATTAATGATGATTAGATTGTATTTTGTGATTGTGATTGAATTGTATTCATTAGGTTTACATAAAGTACCCACTATCAATGATGATGATTAGATTGTATTTTGTAATTGGATTTTACAACTCACTGTATTTTTTGAAAAAAAAAAATTTGTTGTTCTTTTTAATTATCAATTAACTTAATTCAAGATTGGGTTTTTAACTCACGACGTTTTTTGAAAAAAAAAATAATTATATTTTTTAATTACCAATTGACTTCGTTGCTTTGTTTGAGTTGTGACAATTTCTATGTTTTTTGATGATTAGATTATATGTTGTCTTGCAAAAAATTGTAATTGGATCTTTAAAAAGTTATAAAAATTATCAGATATTGGTCAATTTCTTTATCAAGATGTTCAATTAATAGGTGCATTATTTTTACTAAATAATACTTATCTAGATTACATACTTGCATAGTTTATTACTAATAGAAAAATATTTAAACTATCAAAATAATAAATATGTTAATGCTAGATTATGCATATGTGATTGGCTTGGTTGTTAGTGTAATTGAATGTCAAGATATTACAAATCATGATAATTACAAAAGAGAGATTCTACTACTTGATATAAGGTTCATACCATAATATATTTTTGTGTCTTTACCAAATTTGAAATACTCTACGAATGATTTAACTTCTTTTTTTCTTTTTTTTTAATTGTAAAAATAGTTTCACATTAGTAAGACGAACTCTATGAGACGTGTTTGCAATAACTGATGGCATGCAACTATATCATACTCTAGAAAATGATAATATTTTATTTGTCACTGAATTAACAGTTAAAGATTATTATGGTAAGATTATTTTTCATTGAATTTTATAATATATAGATGCATATACAAATATTGATATTAATAAATTATATTTTCTTAACTTCTAAGTTCATGTCTCGCTACATATAAATACAGCAAGTTATATACTAATCATTCATTCCGTTATACAAATCATATTCGAGTGTGGTATGTTATGATTGTATAATATTAACCAATTACATATGACAATATAATTCTCACAATTATTTATATATTGATGTCTATCTAGGCTTGCTATGAATCTTATATCACAAAAGTTGGTATTTTGGAATCGAAAAAATGGATTCTCAATTTTACAGTAATTGGTAATATCAAATGCCAAAAGAATTCGAATATGTGATTTTACACCTATGCCAAAGGTAAGAATTGTTATCATCCCAAATAATGAAAGTTAAACGATATGTTTATATATTCGTTTATAGAGAGATATTAATATATGTTTTTTCAAATATTTTATAGGTTTTATATTTTTGAATACTTGGGTACATCGAACAAATTGATGTTGAAAACTTTTGGATTGATTTGTGCAAAAGTTGCTATCAAAAAGTTGAATATCATTATGGTCACCTTATTTGTCGTCCAGCCGTGATTCGGACCCCCAGCTGGGGGCACCCCCAGTGACCCCTAGCGCCACATGGCACTCTGCCAGTGGCTGGAAAAAAAAAAAAAAAAAAACAATTTTTTTTGGCCAATCAGGAGTGACCCCCAATACCCCCACTAGGGGTCTAAGTCATTTTTCTTTGTCGTCACTGCATGCATGATGATATTGATATTATAACGAAATAATTTTCTTCAGGTAAATAATTACTATGGCTAAGTTTGGCATACCTCAAATAATTCATCTTTTTATCTTTTTATCTTTTTTTCATTACATTACCTCTCTATTTTTCTGTACATCTTTTTGTAAAAAGACAAAAATACACTTATTTAGGTCATCCCAAACAACCCATAAGTCAAACAAAATTAAAGCGCCCAAAAAATTCTGATTTAGCGCCTAAATGGAATAATATCAAAATTGCGGATCCCTGGAGATTCAATCTTTTAAGATACAAATCCAATAATATATCAATGAATTATGTACCATGTTTCATTCTCATGTTTTTTTTTTTTTTTCTTTCTTTCTTTTTTTTGGGAACCATTTTACTTTCAAAAGTTACCAAATCTAACAAATTCCAATGCAAGTTGTGTTCATATGTAATTATGATAATCATGGTGTTTTGAAATGCACAAATAAAGTGTACATTTAGGCAAGAAGCAAAGAAAAGTGAGGACAAGCAAAGCAAGGCCAAGGTGGTAACTTTTTATTTTTATTTTTATTTTTATTGTTTTACCATTATGATTTGATCTCTACCATATATTTTAAGAGTAGTAATAAACATTTAATGTTGTATGTACACCCAATCATAGCTTATGGCTATATTTCTAGACCTTGTCTGAACTCTAAGTTGACCAAATGGCTTTCAGAGAATGCTTTGAATATGACTTCGTTGATCAATTCTATGCGACCTGCTATTAGTCGAATTTTTCCATTATTAGATACCTGATAAGATTTGGACCACCGTGACATAGACGTACTCTCAAAAGTGTAATGATGCACAAGGGTACAAGTTGAGGAAGAAGATCGCGGCTTAGATCGAAAGGATCGATCTCTTGTTGAGTACTATGTTGAGTTGAGTAGCTTGTGGCGGGAACTTAATTATTACCAGAGCTTTCCGGTTGTCTATTCTAAGGACGCAACTCTGTTTCAAAAAACAATGGAGGAGCAAATTTACGACTTTGTTGTTAGCCTTAACTTTAACTATGATCAAATTCGGGTTCAAATGTTGACTCAAGCTCCTTTTCCCACTTCGAGAGAGGCTTATGCTCTTGTTCAACAGGAGGAGAGTCGGTGTAGTGCCATGGTGCATTACTCCAGTCAGGATTGCTTTGCTTTGTATGTTACTCCTAATCGCCGAGAATGCAAAGCCAGTTAGTCTAAGTTTGGCAATAAGGTTATTTTTATTGATCATGACCTGTTGAAATGTGGTTATATGTGGGAAAGAACAGCATGATAGGAAACAATATTAAAAATTGAATGGTTGCCCTACTCCGGGTGTGGCCATGGTGGCACAGTGCATTCCCAAACACATGTCACTGTTTCTCAGTGTTTGATGGCTCAACTTGATACCTTGAATACCGCAAACTTTTCTTTATCTACTCCTCATTTTGCTCACATGTATTCTTGCTAGTGCACTCCGCGCCTCTTCTTCGACCTTTTGGATTATAGATTTTGGTGCCACTAATCATATGACGAGTTCTTACAGTTTTTTATATTCTTACTCTCCTCTTCATTTTCTTCCCTATTTGTCTTGTAATTTGCTAATTTTTTGTTGTTACACATATTTGTTGCACTTTAATCAACAAAATTTAAATCACATTCTTGGAATCCATTGCTCTTACAAACCGCAAGCCTATTGCTTTGTTAATACTTAAAAACCCTCTTCTTGTCCCCTGTGGTACAGCCCTACAATACAAAAACATTAGGCTGTCCTGCATCAAAAAGTATCAGGAGGATGATTAGAATGAAACAAACAAATATTCAAATGATGAAATTCAATATCCCTCCGTAACTGTTAGAATCACAAGTAGACAAAACCTTAAAAGTCAAGCTAATACTTTCCCAAAGAAAACCAAAAAAAAAGGGGGGCGAGGGCACAACTTGGCAACATAATAAAATCCAAATTCATTATCACGAACTTACCAATTTCCATTGTACAAAATGTTGAATAGTCCACTGAATATTTCATATCATAGTAAAAATCACAGGGTGGAATAGATTTTGGTTTCAAGTTTACCTGCCAAAACAAGCCAATTACCAACAAACAAAGTAATAAGTGAAAAATAAAAAATAAATGAAGAAATATGTTTAACAAATTGTTTGAATACTTAATAAACAACCTTTTCACCCTAATTACTTGAAGTCAATTACATGGATCCGTCCTCTCCAGTTAAAAATATGACAAAGGGAACCAAAGAAAACCTTAAAAGATAATACTTAAAAGTCAAGCTAATACTTTCCCAAAGAAAACCAAAGAAAAAGGGGGGCGAGGGCACAACTTGGCAACATAATAAAATCCAAATTCATTATCACGAACTTACCAATTTCCATTGTACAAAATGTTGAATAGTCCACTGAATATTTCATATCATAGTAAAAATCACAGGGTGGAATAGATTTTGGTTTCAAGTTTACCTGCCAAAACAAGCCAATTACCAACAAACAAAGTAATAAGTGAAAAATAAAAAATAAATGAAGAAATATGTTTAACAAATTGTTTGAATACTTAATAAACAACCTTTTCACCCTAATTACTTAAAAATAACCTTATTGCCAAACTTAGACTAACTGGCTTTGCATTCTCGGCGATTAGGAGTAACATACAAAGCAAAGCAATCCTGACTGGAGTAATGCACCATGGCACTGCACCGACTCTCCTCCTGTTGAACAAGAGCATAAGCCTCTCTCGAAGTGGAAAAAGGAGCTTGAGTCAACATTTGAACCCGAATTTGATCATACTTAAAGTTAAGGCTAACAACAAAGTCGTAAATTTGCTCCTCCATTGTTTTTTGAAATAGAGTTGCGTCCTTAGAATAGACAACCGGAAAGCTCTGGTAATAATTAAGTTCCCGCCACAAGCTACTCAACTCAACATAGTACTCAACAAGAGATCGATCCTTTCGATCTAAGCCTCGATCTTCTTCCTCAACTTGTACCCTTGTGCATCATTACACTTTTGAGAGTACGTCTATGTCATGGTGGTCCAAATCTTATCAGTATCTAATAATGGAAAAATTCGACTAATAGCAGGTCGCATAGAATTGATCAACGAAGTCATATTCAAAGCATTCTCTGAAAGCCATTTGGTCAACTTAGAGTTCAGACAAGGTCTAGAAATATAGCCATAAGCTATGATTGGGTGTACATACAACATTAAATGTTTATTACTACTCTTAAAATATATGGTAGAGATCAAATCATAATGGTAAAACAATAAAAATAAAAATAAAAAGTTACCACCTTGGCCTTGCTTTGCTTGTCCTCACTTTTCTTTGCTTCTTGCCTAAATGTACACTTATTTGTGCATTTCAAAACACCATGATTATCATAATTACATATGAACACAACTTGCATTGGAATTTGTTAGATTTGGTAACTTTTGAAAGTAAAATGGTTCCCAAAAAAAAGAAAGAAAGAAAGAAAAAAAACCATGAGAATGAAACATGGTACATAATTCATTGATATATTATTGGATTTGTATCTTAAAAGATTGAATCTCCAGGGATCCGCAATTTAGTTGCTATCTTTTCAGGGATCCGCAATTTAGTTGCTATTTTGATAATAACTTACTTGAAACAATTCAAAATGTACATATGAACTCGTCACATGACAATAGTACTCAAAAGTATTATTCATGACTCCATTTTATAGAGACCTCCCCGAAAAATGTTTGAATTGAGGAACGACGTCCATTTTGATGCTTTCATATTGTTCTATTTCCTGCAATAAAAATGATTGAATGAGCATAAGTATCATTTTCAGTTTGAAAATCTATAAATCACATAATACAACATAAACAAGTGATTATTTGGTGGTATTAGAGCATTACTCCATATCTCTTATCACTTGACAACAGCAACCAACTACAATAGAAAAAAACAACAAAAAATAAAAAAGAGAGGCAACAAAACAAAAGCATACCACACACTCATCAACAACAACAAACTAGCAATAGCCACTAATCAAGCAAGCATCCAATGGTCTATTTTTTGATTGCATATTAGAGTTTGATACACTGTTAATACTAAAATTGACAATGACAACTTACTTGAAACATGAAAATAACACTAAAAAAGAGGAAAATATTGCTTTCCCTATCCCATAAACTATTTTGATAAGTGAAATACTTACCTTGATTAAAAGGTTGCATTTCATGACTCTTAAAAGAGGATCTCTAATGTGTTTGTGGAGAAGCTTGGTCCGAAATGCCACTAGATCCATTTGTCGCCTTATTTATACAATAAAATTCACGTGAGTTTGCATAAATTTAGAAAATGATAATATATGATAAATACATCATTTGGATAGTTTCCCCGTGATGATACAAACAATTATAACTCGGACTAATTCCATAGGATACCATGTGATCATGTACAGCTTCTAGGGTCAACATGTATGAATTCACACATCTCATACATGGACATGGAAATTTTCCATCATTAGATACATTGTGAGAAGCAAACTCCAAAATTCTTTAACCCCTTGCACATAATCTCTTCACAATCTACTCTTTTTCATCCAACTCTTATCCATTGATAGATAATTAAATAAACTGAAGTACCATAAAATTAAATAAAAAGTTAAATATATTGTATAAAGAGTTATATATAGTAACATAAAAAGGCACTACCTAAACCTCCTTTGATAACTTCTAGACTTGCTATTTTATACCATATTTAGCTTCAAATCAAATTCATGCAAGAAAAAGGCAATGATGATCCATAAGATGTGTATCCTAAGAAACACAAAACATAGAACAAAAAAGAAAAAGAAAAAGAAAAAAAGGAAGCAACTTGTTTTACAACCAATATGAAAATAAATATTCGCTAGATAAGAAAACTAAGACAAACTGTGAGTTCTTTTACAACTTTAAAGCAAAAATTACATGTTTTGCTATTCATTTTTCTACATGTTTTGTGAAGTATGGTGCGAAAATGGGTACTTGTCAAGACTCCTAAGACCATAAACAACAGTGATTCTATGGGTTACATATGCCTAACACATTCTGAAGATATGAGTTTGGGTTTGCATGATGGTTGCTAAACTAGTAAAAAGGGTGGAATGTTTCAAAGTTCTTCTTTAGTTATGTATTTGGATTCAACAAAAAAAGGGGGCAAAATTCAGTGTTGTATTTTCTCTAATTTATTAGGCCAAGAAAACATTACAAGTATACAAGCATTAAAATAATGGACAACAATTTTCTCACAAAAAATAATAATAAAAAAAATATATAAAAAAAAAACAGAACAAAAGATTACAATAAAGAAAAAGCTTGTTGTGGCATTTTATCAAACATATACAAGACGCATAATGATTCCTCATTGCTATTCATAAATGTGTGTAGCATCAACAACAATTCATTACTTCAATGACTATATTGGTTAAAATATGAATATCATAATCAGAATAGAAGATGTTAATCATTCTATATTCAAGTATTTTTTTTTTCCTCAAATTAAAATCATTCAAGTTGTTCATGAACCTTTCAAAGTAGAGAAGTTTTGGACATGCTAGAAGCAATGAATGGAATGGCTTTAATCTTATCATAATAAAATAATGGACAACAATTTTCTCAAAAAAATAAAAATAAAAATAAAAATAAATAAATAAATAGTATCCTATGTGCAATCTACAATCTGGAAGGATATACTAGCAGTGGTAGTTTCTAAACCTGATCTTCATAATTTCTATGTTAGCAATACTCACATATTGATTGGGAATATGGGGCTAGGACTCTGTTCTGGGAGGATAGGTGGATTAGGGCTAGTTGTTTAAAGGAGGTGTTCCCTAGACTTTTTAGAATTTGACTTGATAGGTAGAGATCTGTTAAGGAAGTCCTTGAACTCAAAAGGGTTTGTTAGAGTGGGATGAGGGGGTTTACAAGAGAGCTGAAAGAATGGGAAAAAGAACAGGTTGCTAGACTTGTTAATCTAATAACCAATGCCTATGCTCTTAGAGATGATAAGGATGACGATTTAAGGTGGATGGCAGAAAATTCTGGGTGCTTCAGTGTATTCTCAATGTACATATGGTGTGAAAACAATATACAACCAAATGATTTTGGAGTTATTGCCAACATGATATGGCATAATGTATCCCCTCCTAGAGCTAAATCCTTTGTGTGGTTAGCTTGGAAGCAGAAGCTCAAAACTGTCACTTTTTTACAAAAGATTGGTGTGATTCAAGGCAATGCTAACAACCTATGAGTGTTTTGTAAAACAGATGCAGAGTAGGTTAATCATGTTATCATTTATCAATCATTATCATTACAATAACTTTGTGATTGAAAAAAAAAAGAAAAAAAATAAAAGATGAATCAAATTTCATAATTATCCAATCCTGCTGCTCCTTAAAATAAATAAATAAATAAAATACACAAAACAAAACAATAAACACATCTAACCAAATCAAAAGAATAAAAATAATTTGTAAAGAAATACTCTTTTTTTTAGTTATTATAGAGGGCAAGAGCGAGACAGAGACAGAGACCTGAGTCTCTTTCAGTTGGTCCCCAGTTGCACCACTCCTTGAGAGTCTTTCACTGCCAGCCAGATCAATGAGGTTCAACACACCCTGTACTTGTTGCTCGGTGTTCTAACAAGTGAAGTAAATCAGCATATGGAATGTGCATATTAGAGGGAGATGAGATTTTCTATGGAAACAAAAAAAATTCAGAAGTGTACCTCATTTACTCCAGATATTCGCAAGGTAAAAACAAATTGACTTTTGGATGAGTGCTCATTCATTTGTGTCTTGCTAACAGACCTGGAAAAAAAAACAAAAACTGCCCTAATTTCTTATTTACTGGTCAAAAAAACCCCATTTCACAAAATCTGATTCCTGCAAGTGGGCCTTAAAAAACAAAAATAATGAAAAAGATGGAAGCTAAATTGAAGCCTTATATTGGACAGAGTAAGGAAAATATTCAAATGTATGGTTGCATTAGTAATCAGTCAAAATATCCAAAACAGCTTTATGTTAAACTTCATAGAAAATTTTGCATCCTTTTTTTTCCCTAAATTTCATTGCATCTAACACTTCACCGTCATCAACTTTCCCCTTACAATTCGTTTGTATGCAAAGAAAGGTTATAGCGACCCCGGTCTTTTCCCTTTTGATTATTGTATCCGGACTTATGTTCCGTAGATTCCATTGTTGTATTATTGCTGTTGTTGTCCTTTAATTCTTCAGTTGTGAGTTATAGGATGTTTTGGGCAGGTTGATTACAGGTTGGTTGGGTTTAGAAACCAAGTGTTGATGTCCAGTTTTCTGCTTGGTCGCTCGAGCGAGATTTTCTTCGCTCGAGCGAGGTCTTTGTTTTTGGTTCTTCGCTCGAGCGAGAGTTCCTTGGCTCGAGCGAGCTTTGCGTCCAGTACTTAGACCTGAGAGATGTGTTTCTTGGCTCGAGCGAGCTTCCTTCGCTCGAGCGAGCGAGGTGTATGTTTTCGAGTTCTTCGCTCGAGCGAGCTTTCCTTCGCTCGAGCGAGCTTCTGGGTTGCAGACCTGAAGCATCGAGTTTTTGGCTCGAGCGAGCTTTTCTTCGCTCGAGCGTGGGTTTTTGTGTCTGGTCGCTCGAGCGACCATGTCTTCGCTCGAGCGAGCCTGTCCAGTTTATATACGCAGAAACAGTTTTTAAAACGTTTTTTTTACAACTTTTGATCCAGAAACCCTAGGTTACGAGTTTTCTCTCTCCCAACTCATCTTCTCTCCTAGGTGTGATCTAGTTAGGGTGTGTTTTTACCCTAGTTACTTTACAAATAAGATAGAGGAAAGTGAGGGCTTTCATTTAATCTGAGCAACTGTTGGTTTGGAGCACTTTCAAGTTTGGGCTATCATCTTCATCTTCTCCTTTTTGAGTAATTTCTTCGAGGTAGGGATTTCCTACTCCATTTATATGTTTTAATCCTAAGTATTGGTATTTTGGTATGTGGGGGTAGTTTGGTAATTTTGGGAGAATCCTTAGGGTTTTGGCTTAGATTAATTTGTATAATTAATTTAAGGGAAAAATGTGAAATTGGGTTTAATTCATGAAGTTGGGGAAATTATGAGATAAATGGTATAGTTGGGTAGTTTAAATACTTACCTATGAATATGTTGATTTTACATTCAGTGTTGTATTTATTTCTTGTTTAGAAATAACTGTTTTGGGCTATCGGTGGAGGATAGCCATTGATTGTTGTAGACCTTGCATGTGGCTTAGGTATAACTGGAATTATGTCACTCATGTTGACCGTTGAATTAATACAGAACATTACTTGTATTGATTATGTGTTGTATATGGCAATTGTGTGTTTCATTGCATATGCATTTCATTTGGAGGAGATAGGGGATGAACTCCACGGTTTAGGGGAAGATAGGGGATGGACCTCTAAACCGGATTTGTTGGGAGGAGATAGGGGATGGACTCCAGTAGCATCACTCATATGTGTGCTTATTGATAATAGCAATATTGCTATTTGTTGTTGACATGATGCATCATTATAATGTGTATCAATTGGAAGTATGGAAGTGTTGTGATTTGTGCTTTAGTCTCATTTATTTTGTGACATCTGGATCACTGTGATAGTTGGCCAGGTTCTGAGCCATAAGGATATAATTTGAAAGTTGAATAAAGATTGGAAAGTGAAAAGTGTCATAGACAATATGTCATAGACAATATAGGCATTCGTGTCATGAAATTGGAAATTGATTATCTCGTGTTAACCATGTATCGAATGCTAATGCTTTAGTTAATTCGTATGCTTGGTTTAGTATTTTTCTACTGGGCTGTGGCTCACCCTATATGGGAACTTCATTTTCAGGTTCAGGTGGTTCACTACCTCCAAGGACTTAGCTTGTGAGGATTTGGACTCGAAGATTTGCTTTACTTTATTTGTTTTATTTGAACAATTTGTAAACTTTCAAGCCTAGGGCTTTATTTGTTTTTGAGTTAGAACTCATGGAATTGTGTCCAAGTGTTGGCTTGGAAAGATGTAAGCCCATAGGGCATTTATTATGACGTTTTTATTTGATAGTACTCTGATGAATGGAATAAGATATTTTGTTTCTTTATAATTCCGCATGTTAATATTATGTATCAATGGGTTTATTTTTGAGGGCGTTACAAAGGTTGTTAAATTAATATCTAACATGCATAAAAATAGGAAACAAGAACACTTGCATGCACAACTGTCAAAAATAGTAAGAACAGCTCTCAAATTCAAGGTGCTAACAACACAAGCAGGGTTTTTTATAAACCACAAAGGGGACAATGAAAAGAAAAGAAATTGACAACTTGAAAGCCATTGTGGCATTTTATCAAACACTTAGCAGACCCATAATCAGAAGCATGAGACTTCACTGTTTGTAGAATCACCAACAATTCATTCACTTCAATGATTATATTGGGTAGAATATGAATATCATAATCAGAATACATAACATATTAATCATTCTATTTTCTATATTTTTTTCCCAAATTAAAATCATTCAAGTTGTTCATGGAACCCTTTGAAGTAGAGAAGTTTTGGAGATGTTAGAAGTAACGAATGGAATGACTTTAATCTCATCTTACCAATGAATTCCATTTAGGCAAACACGTCCGAAGACAAAGTGAGGGTAGAGAATGAGAAACCCACAGACCTGAAGAGAGAAAGAGGAGTAGAGAAAGAGAAATAGAGATAACAAACTGACCTGGAACTCACAGTGGTGTTGTAGCTTGATGTCGGTGGAGAATGAACTCACGGTGTGGAGGATGAACTGTCCTCACAGTGGAGAATGAACTCACGGTGGTGGATGAACCGTCCTCACGGTGGAGGATGAACTCACGGTGTTCTCTGCTACAGGTTTGTGAAAGAACTATAGATAGACTAGGGCACAAAGTTCTAATCAAGGAGTTGAACAATTTTTTGGGACTGAAATTTTGATATTATTCCATTTAGGCGCTAAATCAGAACTTTTTGGGCGCTTTAATTTTGTTTGACTTATGGGTTGTTTGGGATGACCTAAATAAGTGTATTTTTGTCTTTTTACAAAAAGATGTACAGAAAAATAGAGAGGCGATGTAATGAAAAAAAGATAAAAAGATGAATTATTTGAGATATGCCAAACTTAGCCTATGTACAATAATAATTCAAACTTTACAAGTGTTTTAATTTTTTATTAAATACAATATTTTCTTTTAACAAGTTTTTTTTTTTTTATTAGATACAATGTTAACATTGTGGTCAAATACAATACTGGTTCAATAAATCTCATTATTCAAGATAAACGGACAAAATTTATTTTACGATGTCAACCATTATATTTGAAGAATATAAGATTAAAGGTGCGAAACTATATAATTTATTATAAAAAACTTATTCTTATATTTTCAAACACAATGTTATTATTCCAAAATTTTAAAGGATAATAGAGTTAGAATAATTAAAGATTATATTGCGTTATGCCAACATCGTGCCTATGCATTTATCATACCTGTACTAACAATGCAAAGTCAACTAGATTGTGCACCGTGCGTAACATTTGTTTTAAATATAGATTGGTCTGAAGAATGTCTACATCTTTGAGAAGGTAAAATATATATATATATATATATATATATATATGTAAGTATAACATTTTATAAATACATAATATATGTGTTGTTTATCAATTATAATACCAACTATTATGTTGACAATGCAGGAATGCTGATGAAAAACGCACAACAATTTAAATTTTAGTTATACTTTGTTTTATTATTTAGTGAATTCCGAACAAATGTAATAAATTCTTATTTTTATTACTTTAATTATGTAATGTCAACATTTTCTTTTAAAATTACGTATATTTTATACTAACAATTTAAAAATATATTTGACATAATTATAAATAATTTTTTTTAAATTTAATTTCATGTATAGCACGGATAATATGCTAGTATATATTAAAATAGATACAACGCCATATGCCAATCGATCGCATTAACCCCCACGTTGATCAAGAAATACAAAAAAGAGTCCATAACGAAAATGTAAAGCAGACTTATATTTGGAAACTACTTATTTTATGCTCACAAACTAGTTTGAGAAGAAATGAAGGTTACACAGAATAGTTTAAGGGTGAGATGTGGGATTAACAGTCCCCTCTTGAGCATGTTTGTTTTGAGGGATAAGGGTGTGGGATTGGACTATTAGTCCCACCAGACTAATAGTCCATTGTTTATTTAAAAAATTTTGCTCCAGACTAATAGTCCCTCCAGACTATTAGTCCCACAAATATGGGACTATTCTATCCCATGGGGGGTGTGGGATAGAAACCATGGGATTGGTATCCCATGGGATTATTTTGTGAAATGTCCATTTTACCCTCCATGTTATTACTTAGTAAACAATTAGAAAAGGGTAAAATAGCCTTTTGAACATTTATAAATTATTTTTTTAGTGTTGTTAATTTAAAATTATATATTAAATAAAAATTTTAAATTTTAAATTATAAATTATAAATTAAATTTAATTAAAAATAATAAATTAAAAATTATGGCCTTATAAATTAAATTTTTTTAGTGTTGTTAAAAAATTAAATTACATATTAAATAAAATTATTTTTTTAGTGTTGTTAATTTAAAATTATATATTAAATAAAAAATATAAATTATAAAATAAATTTATTTAAAAATAATAAATTATAAATTATGGCCTTATAAATTAAATTTTTTTAGTGTTGTTGAAAATTTAATTTATATATTAAATAAAATTATTTTTTTATTGTCGTTAATTTAAAATTATATATTAAATAAAAAATATAAATTATAAAATAAATTTAATTAAAAATAATAAATTAAAAATTATGGCCTTATAAATTAAATTTTTTTAGTGTTGTTAAAAAATTAAATTTACATATTAAATAAAATTATTTTTTTAGTGTTGTTAATTTAAAATTATATATTAAATAAAAAATATAAATTATAAAATAAATTTATTTAAAAATAATAAATTATAAATTATGGCCTTATAAATTAAATTTTTTTAGTGTTGTTGAAAATTTAATTTATATATTAAATAAAATTATTTTTTTATTGTCGTTAATTTAAAATTATATATTAAATAAAAAATATAAATTATAAATTATAAATTTAATTTAATTGAAAATAATAAATTAAAAATTATGGCCTTATAAATTAAATTTTTTTAGTGTTGTTAAATTATAAATTATAGATTACAATTTTAAAATTATATATTAAATAAAAATTATAAATTACAAGGATAAATAGTCTTTTGAACATTTTTCCTTCTCTATAATATCCCAAACAAACATGGGATTCAATAAAATAGTCCAATCCAGACTTCTAATCCCATGACTAAACAAACATAGGATACAAATTTAATCCAACCAAATAGTCCCGGGACAATGTATCCTAGGACTAATAGTCCGATGGATTACAATCCCCCCTTATCCAGTCCGTCCAAACAAATGCACCCTTATATCCATATCTTCTCTCTCTCTCTCTCTCTCTCTCTCTCTTCACCGATCACTCTCATGTTCCATTTCTCATCCCTTATCTTCATCCCTCATCCCTCATCTTCCCTTGTTCTATTTCTGCTCTTGATTTTATCTTCAATTCTTTCTTCAATGCCATGAACATAATCAAGAAATACAGAAGTAGAAATTCATCTTGATCCTCCAAACTCTCTTCGTACACTCTCTTCTCCACTCTCTTGCCTCTAGAACTTTCTGTTCTCAGAAAAACTAACCCACCTCCCTAGATTTAGTTTTCTTTCCAGATTAAAGCAAGAAAACCAAAGATTTGTTTGAAATTTCACAAACCCTGTTAAAAAAAAGAAAAAAAAAATTTGGGCACAAAGAAGAATGTAGAAGATGATGATGGACAGAAAGAAGACGAAGGCGAAGAAGATGATTGCTGAAATCGTTCGAAATATGAACAATAAATGGCAAATCTAGGTATTTATTACTTAAAGTTTTCTTTAAGTTGTGTGAGATTTGTTTCAAATTGCTTGAGATTTGTTGAAATTGTTTCAAATTTGCTTGAAATTGCTTAATTCTTGTTGACTGATTCTGTAAAAAAAAAAATAAATAAATAAATAAGAAAAACTTCTTGGAATTTTGTTTAAAAAAATTATCGTTTAAAAAATTTGATGAATTCTGTTTAAAATAAAAGAAAAATGGTGAATTTGGTTTTGCAAAAAGTTATCTATTTTGCTGGGAAAGGGGAAGAGAGGGAGGGACAAAAGGAAACGGTTTATTTTGGCTGAGTTGACACATTTGACAACTGTCATATTCGACCATGAAAAATGACTGGTAGCTCGAAAAAAGTGGCCCGATTTTGGCTCGAATCGCAAAATGACGTCGTTTTGCGATTCTTTTTTTTTTTTTTTCTTTTTCTTCCTTTTCTTTCTCTTCCTTTTCTTCTTCTTCTTCGTCGAACACAGGAGAAGAACAGAGGGGAAGAGGAGGAGAGAGGGAGAAAGAGAGAGGAGAGGAGAGAAGGGCCCCTCTGTGCCTCCACCACCGCCGATCGTTGCAGCATCTCTGATCGTTGCAGCAGCTCCGATCGTCACAGCAGCAGCTCCGATCGTTGCAGCCCCACCGCAGCTCGTCGCAGCCCCCCTCCTCCAGCCCGATTTTGATGGCCCCCTCCCCTCCAGTTCTCCTTCTTCCTCCTCTTTCCTCCTTCTTCTTCTTCTCTTCTTCTTCTTCTCCGAATTCGAGCCAAATTCGAGCTACGAATCGGAACTCTTCGACCATTATAGCACCATTTTTAACACAACTGTTATATTGGCCCTATTTGGTAAGCTATTTTGATGTGTTTGGTTCAGCTTAATAATACAGCTTATAACTTTTTGTAAGTCAAAAATAAACTTATTCTTTGAGTGGGGGAGGATAAACTTAATTTATAAGTCAAAAATCAGCTTATGTTCACAGTTATAAGTTATAAGCTGTTAGGCTATAAGTTATAATCACTTTCTCATAGCTCTACCAAATGGGGCCATTATTATTTTGACAATTTTAATGTCAAACTATTAGAGATGCTCTTATAAACTATCATTCTTAATTTGTACCATTCATTTCTTCATCTTTGTTTTTAATTTGTACCGCTTGTTTATTTGTTCCTGCAACCAATTAGTACATCCACTGAATTAATCGCACTAATGTAGTTTTTAGTTGACATAATCTTAAAGTCGAATGGAATCATCTTGTATTATAATGATGACATTTTTTCCGATAAATTATTGTTGCTATCAAACTTAAAGAATATAGAGTAGTACTAACTTAAGGCTAATATTTTTCTTTAAAAAAAAATCTTTTGGTTGGTAAAGGCTATTTGTGCCAAAATTAAAAATCCCTAATAATCTTGTTACACATAAAACAATATCATTTGTACCAATAAAAACCCAACCATGTGAATATTTTAACTTCAATTGTTTATTGATCACATGGTGTTGGTGGAGGCCCTCATTTAACTATTAAATAACAGACGGAAAAAAGAAAACAAAAAATAAATAAATAAAGGAAAGAAAAAAAAATGTTTTTCTTCTTTGAACAAAAGAAAAAAAAAATGTTTTGGACTCCTCCTCGTAAGTCTATTTGTGTGGAGTATATGGCATTAAGTTTAGTTATTATTTAGGACATAGTTCACAAAATATATATGGTGACAAATAAAAATTATTATTTTGAAAGATATATTTTTTTTAGGGAGCTTTTTTGATAAATTCACTTTCTAAAAGTTTTATTCCATCCAACCCATATTCTTTTTGACTATTCCATTAGGTCCTATTTGAGATAAGAAGACCAAAATACCCTTTTCATCTACTTATGTTCCATTTAGTTCACATTATTTTCTTATGTTTCAATAAATCCTATGGTGACATAATTACCAAAATACCCCTAATGTGAATGTTCACACCGTCAATGTGAATGTTCATATCGTCAATGTGTAGGGGCCCGGCCCATGTCGATCCTCGTGGGTGCCCGAAAAAATTCGAGTCGGGCCAGGACGGGCCCGGTCCATTGACAATGTGAATATTCACATTGATATGTTAACATTTACATTAATAGGAGTGTAAAATTGACCCGCGTCCCGTGGCGGCGCGAAACCCGCCCGCGGCCCATGGGCGGTCCGGAGCGAGCCCGGTCCGGCCCGTTGACAATGTGAATATTCACATTGACATGTTAACATTCACATTGATAGGAGTATAAAATTGGCCCGCGGCGCATGGGAGGCCAAAAGCCCGCCCGCGGCCCAGGGCGAGCCCGGCCCTGCCCATTGACAATGTGAATATTCACATTGACATGTTAACATTCACATTGATAGAAGTATAAAATTAGCCCGCGCCTCGTGGCTGCCCGAAACCCGCCCACGGCCCGTGGGCGGCCCGGGACGGGCCCGACCCGGCCTGTTAACAATGTGAATATTCACATTTGCATGTTAACATTCACATTGATAAGAGTATAAAATTGGCCAGCAGCCCAGGGCTGGCCCGGCCCGGCCCGTTGACAATGTAAATATTCACATTGACATGTTAACATTCACATTGATAGGAGTGTAAAATTAGACCGTGTCTCGTGGCTGTTCGAAACCCGCCCATGGCCCGTGGGCGGCCCGGGGCAAGCCTGGCCATTTTTTTTTAATTCTTTTTAATTTTTTCTACCAAAATTTTATTATTTTCCACAAAAAAAGACACTAGGCGTCGGCGCGGGCCGGGCCTCGGACCAAGCCTTGAATGGGCCTTAATCGGGCTTCAAAGTGATGGCCCAGGCCCTAGCCTAGGGTCTCGGTTAGGCTCGAGCCTGGGCCCAAACGAGCCTTTCTAGGGCCGAGTCGGGCCGGCCCACGGGCCAAAAAAATAGGCCCAGGCCCTAGCCCTGGCACAAGGGTATTCGGGCTTTGGATGGGCCGATGGATTGAGCCTCGGGTCGGGCCGGTGGGCCTGGGCCTAGCCTCAAGCTTAGGTCGGGCTTGGGCGGGCCTGGCCATTTTTTTTTAATTCTTTTTAATTTTTTCTACCAAAATTTTATTATTTTCCACAAAAAAATATATTGCGCCTCGGGCGGGCTGGGCTTCGGATCGAGCCTTGAATGGGCCTTAAGCGGGCCGATGGGCCGGGCCGAGCTTCAAAGTGATGACCTAGGCCCTAACCTAGGGTCTCGGACATGCTCGGCCCCGGACCAAAACGAGCCTGCCCCGGGCCATGGGCGGGCTTCGGGCAACCCACGGGCCGTGGGCCAATTCTACATTCCTATCAATGTACATTTTAACATATCAATGTGAATATTCACATTGTCAACGGGCCGGCCGCAGGCAAGCTTCGCGCAGCGGACAAATTTTATACTCCTATCAATGTTAATGTTAACATGTCAATATGAATATTCACATTGTCACGGGTTGGGCCAAGCCCGCCTCGAGCTGCGGTCGGGCTTCGGGCCACCTACGGGTTGCGGGCCAATTTTACACTCTTATCAGTGTGAATGTTAACATGTCAATGTGAATATGAATATTCACATTGTCAACGGGCCGGGTCGGGCCTGCCCTAGGCCGCTGGCCAATTTTATACTCTTATCAATATAAATGTTAACATGTCAATGTGAATATTCACATTGTCAACAGGCCGGGCCGGGCCCGCCCCGGGCCGCCTACAGGCCGTGGGCGGATTTCGGGCAGCCATGAGGCGCGGACTAATTTTACACTCCTATCAATGTGAATGTTAACACGTCAATGTGAATATTCACATTGTTAACAGGTCGGGCCGGGCCTGCCCCGGGCTGCCCACGGGTCGTGGGCGGGTTTCGGGCAGCCACGGGGCGCAAGCTAATTTTACACTGCTATCAATGTGAATGTTAACATGTCAATGTGAATATTCACATTGTCAACGGGCCGGGCCGGGCCTGCCCCGGGCTGCGGGCGGGCTTTTGGCCGCCCATGGGCTGCGGGCCAATTTTATATTCTTATCAATGTGAATGTTAACATGTCAATGTGAATATTCACATTGTCAACGGGCCGGACCGGGTCCGCCTCGGGCCGCCCATGGGCCGCGGGCGGGTTTCGCGCCGCCACGGGACGCGGCCAATTTTACACTCTTATTAATGTGAATGTTAACAAGTCAATGTGAATATTCACATTGTCAATGGATCGGGCCCGCCCCGGCTCACGGGCGGGTTTCGGGTCGCCCACGGGCCAATTTTATATTCCTACCAATGTGAATTTTAAAATATGAATGTTTACATCATAAAATTGCTAACCGTTCAAAAAATATTTATAAGGGTATCAAAATTAAATATAAGGGCATAAGTGTCCAAGAAAATAGTGTAAATCAAGAAAAAGGACTTCATGGAATAAAACTATACATACATGGGACTAAATGGATTAAAAAATTCCTTCATGGACTTCTTGGATTAAAACACTTCTAAATGGGATTTATCAATAATTTTCCCTTTTTTTTAACCCTGTATTGTCATACAATCACACACTGTTATCAATTATCGACTATTGTTAGCTGTCGACCACTGCCACAAGCAAGTCACTGGGGATTGGCCTAAAAACTCACTATCATTTGTGAACTCATTAGAAAACTTATCGTTGCAAGAAAAATTTACAGGACAGTTGCCAACAAAAATTGCCAGTTTTAGAGGCTAGCAATGGTAATATGGACAATAAATAGGCAAGTAGATAGGTAGGTGGACTGATAGAGAGAGAGGTGGGGGATAGATAGATAAATTGGTATGGGTAATATGATCTTTTAAATTATTATTGTTGTTATGACTCAAAAAGCATTATAATTTTTAGTTTTGGAAAATTGACTTCACTTTTCAAAAAAGTGAGTTTTTTATTTTTCGTATTTTTTATTTGTAGTGAATGTTTTTAATATTTTACGTAATTTTTTTTAGATACACCTAAAATAAATACGTTTAAAAAGTATAATATTTGTAAAAAATATATATATATAAAATATTCACCAAATACAAAAAAAAAAAAATGAAAATTTCATATATTTTCGTATTTTGTTGTATTCAATAATTTTTAAAAATATTTTTGTATGATTTTTTTTAGGAAAATTGATTGGTAAATCCCATTTTCGGAACTTATGTTTCAGATGGTCCTAAATGTATTCTTGTTAACCGCGGGGTCCTCATGTGTGTAAACTGACTAAAATGCCACTGAGTGTAATGGTTTGGGTGGGGTGTTGATGCGACATAACAAACAACATTGCCTGATGTGTGATGTGAACTGATCTGCCCTAACCATCCACATTTGACCTGTTCACGTCGTTCAAATCCCCATTTTGGAAACCCCTAAATTTAGATACGACTGTAGCCCTAAAATCAAGTGGTGAGATTACGCAGTTTCAAATTTCAAAATTTCAACAGTCGAATCCCACGTTGGAGATTTGGTTGTGGTGTTTCAAAGTGTGGAACAGGAAATTCGAACTTATTGTCTTCAGTTGCTTCTTGTCGTTCCACCATTAAAGTTTTGTTCACGTCAGTCCAACGCATCAATCCCAATAGACGACAATGGCTGGTGAAGGTACATACCCTGTCAGTGTTTGAATTTGTTTTGGATTTGGTCATATTTTTGCTTGACGTCATTGATTTCGATAGTTTATGAGTTATTGATGTGTTGATTTTGTATAGTTTGTTGCACATTTGTGTTAATCATATGGTGGGTGGGATGTAGCATCACATGCCAGACATAATATGCTCGCACTAACGGACACAATGGAGGTGTGTGGTTGTCAGCCAAAGTATCAATGTGTTTGTGGGTGTTACAGTTATGAGTTAAGTGTATTGTAGATGGGGTTTGAATGTTTTTTTATTGTTAACTAGTCGTACGATGTGGGCCTGTGAAAATGGGGGAGAGAGGGGGTCAGGTGTGGGGCAGTGAGCAGTGTTGTACGGTATGATGTTACGTTGTTCGTGGTTTATGATGTGTGTGGCAACGCGTGGAATTTGATTTGTCATTTACAGGCATGTGAACTTTTTACATTATTTATACAATGTAATTATATTGTAAAGTTTGCGTTGTTGGGCCTATTTGGTAGGTACATTTTATTGTTAATGTTTGGTAATGTATGTCATTGAATTGAAAATGAAGGTGGAACACATTAATGTGTTGTGATTAGTAGGTAATGTTACTATTTGAGTGATAGCACGTGGTGTCATGGAATGTTATACGTGATGATCACATACGTCACGTGTGTCCGCTTTTGGATTTATTTCATCCTGTATGTGTTTATTTGTAAATAAAATTGAATGCAACGTGTAGTGGTGGTTATATTGTTGGTGATACTGTTTTGTTGTAATGCAATGTATGGACATATGGTGTTGGTTATATTGTTCACATGTGTCTATTGTTTGTTGTGCTGTAGGGGTGTCGAAGATGAACAGTCCGTGGACGCGTTCGTGCGAGCGTAAATGGCAGGTAATGGGTGGTGTGACATCGGGGAAAAAAATTGGGGTGAATATACAAGGGTGTATTCTATTCAAGCAGTCCAAAATTGTGAACCGTGCAAGTGTCACTCCGAAATGTAATCGTAAAAGGCTGAATTTCAAGTCCAACATTGCTGGGATTGTGAAGTTAGTAAACACATTACAATTGCAGGACGAGCACATGATTTTTCTTAGGAAAACCCCCTTCTGGCTTATGTTCGAAGCTATTCTTATCAATCAGCTTGACCACACCAAGTTCCGAAAGGGGTCTTGTTGGTGAATATTATCCGGGCTTACAATTCCCGTGATGGAGTGTTCTATATAGGAGGACATAGCGTGAGCGTTGTGGATGAGGACATAAGGTTAATATTTGGTATTCAATGTGGTACTGGTTTCCTTGATTTGACCCCACAACCTAAGCCACCGTCCAATTTCATTCAGCAGAGGTGTCATAACACCAATCGCATAACCTCAAAATTGGTACGAAACCTACTAGTTGAGGCTGTTGTTGGCAGTACCGATCGAGATGTAGAAGACACGGCAAAGCTGCTGTGCTTATACGCCTGTGAGAAATTATTTTTCTCAAATTCTGAGGAAACAATCAGCTGGGCATTAATTCGGTATGTGGATAATTTGGAGGCAATGAGAACGTATGACTGGACTAGTGCGATCCGTAGCTCACTGATGTGTTCAATTAGGGACTATCATCAGACTCCGGAAAAAATAACTGGGTGTGTCGTTGCGTTGATGGTACGTTTTATGTTTTGGTTTTTTTTGGACTTGTATATGTGGATGGTAATGATTTTGTTTCATATTATGCGCCGACGTGACTTAATGTACATGTTTTTGTTGGTGTGTGTGTCATGGACTCCAGTACTGGTTGTGTGAACATACTAGGATCATAAAGCCAGTCTCCGATAGTGCATTCCCCAGATTCCTAAAGTGGGATATTACGAAGTTAATAAACGCTGCCCGAGGAGTGAAGCTGACAGGGCATGTGGAGTTTGAGGTTAGCATACAGTATAATTATAAATTCATGTTACAAATCGTACGTGCTATGTGTAATACATTTATCTGATATGCATGACAATTATTTGTCGTTTTTATTTTTGTTGTGGTATGTGCAGGTCACAGTTGGCCGATTAACTGCTAGAGAACATGAGGTTGCCATGTTAGAAGCAGATCGGCTGGGTGGTCTTGGAAGGGCAGGAAATGTGATTGACGGAGACAATGCGAATGTAGTGGATGATGATTTTGAGGTTGGTAATGTGGGTGTTGACGTGACGCCTGTGGGTGTCGAGTTGATAGGTCAGAATGGCGAATGTGGTTCGTCGTCGACGGATATGCCTCCGACAGTCAAAGATCCGGAGAAAAAACTTGAAAGTCATAGAGTTGACAGTGTACCTGGCCTATGTGCACAGACAAAGACGATAGCTGAAGTTGAAATGGAAATCAACACAAAAGACACTGTGATAGCAGAATTACGTGTGGAGGTAGAGAAGTTGAGGCGGACGAATGATACGCAAACATTGCATCTTGTTAGGGGGTTTGGTACTTTGCTGCATGTTAAAGATGGTGAGCTTAAAAAACTTAGAACGGAAAATATTGAACTTAGGAGGGCGCTGGCAGTGTATGAGGAACAATTTGCTGAACATGAAGTTCACAATGTCACGCAAGCATTTCATGACGCAAGATCAGGTTGTAATGTGGCTACGGAGGACAACATTATAGATTTGACAGACGTTGCAGCAAACCACGAACAATATACAGTTAATGGAAACCAAGTCTCGATTTTGGAGGTAACACCAATAGCGGAGCAGACAAATGAGGATACAATCATGCATCCGATAGTGGAGGCACAGACTGATGTGATTATCATCAGTCCAATCGTGGCAGAGGGGGGGCGTGATATTTGTGGGCCAAATTCGTTTGTGCGGAACATAAAGTGTAAAGTGAGGAAGGAATTGAAGATGCCGGGTTTTGAATACCAAGAGCTACGTGGGCGAACAGTAAATAAGGGCGTTGTGGCTGGTAGTGCGACGATGGCTGACGTGGGGTGTAGTAGGGAGCGTGCTGCTGGCAAGGGTGTGATCGATATGGATGAGGTTGTTGTGTGCCTCAACAAAAAGTCAAGGTTTGACATTAACAACAGACACAGTGTATGGAAAATGATGACTGTTGAGAAGAAGAGTAAGATAAGCAATGCATACAACGTTTATGGTGATAGGTATGTACATTTGAAATGATTTTGTTTGATAATCCCTACTGATATGTATTAATGTTTTTGGTGTTTGGTTTGTACGGTGTGTAGGGCTGTGATGTGGGATGGTCATGAGCATGGGGTTACCGTGTATTTCACGGATGTGAAAGCACTTGTACGACAGTCTGAAATACGGGGGAACGTAAGTGGTGATGGATTTGGTTACGTAAACTATGATTTTTGTTTAGTAATTTAGTTTGGTTATGTGAACTCTGGTTGTCGTTTAGTAAATCAGTGTTTAAGGTGTTGTTGATAACATAATTGATGGCCTTGTAACATGTCCGTATAACATATATAAATGTTGTAGGTCATCGATGCGTACACTGTGTTGTTGAGTGCTGAGCAAGATAGAATAAACGAGGGTGTCGAAGTTCTAGAAAAGTCCTACTTCTTCAATAGTATATGTCTGGTGAGTGTATTGTTTGTAATTGGTGTGTTGGTTGTCAGTTGCCATAACTTGCACCTCGTTGTTGTGGCATTACAGGGCATGATAAAGAACACCAACATACGTTCGAGGGATAAGTACATAATGGACAACCTGAACGCTGCGAAATTGTTCCGGTACGTTCATTTTCCAATTTGTAAAGAATCACACTGGACGTTAGTCGTGTATGACACGAAAGATGGGAGTTGGAAGCATTTCAACTCGATGAGGACTAGAGGTAGCATTGTGGACATGCACTACACCGAGGCACTCTTTATGGTAAGTCTGATATGTGTTTAATGTTCACAAAACTGTGTTTTGTTTGGTGACGTTTGGTTGTTTGTTCATAGAAAGACGTTGTGTCAGAGGTTCAGCGGCAGGCGTTGAGGGATTGCGGGGTGGATACCCAAGACTTTAACAACCTACTTGAATCAGTTGTGGATTGTCCTCAACAACGGCCTGACTCGTAAGTGTGTAACGTTTATTTGTTATTTAAGTCCCGTAATGTGAAAAGTTAAGTACTTTGGATATAGGATTTTGGTGTTTGTAATGCGCTATGTGCTTTTGGGCAGGCTTGACTGTGCTGTCATTGTGTGTGCGGTAATGCGCCAATATGTACACCATGTAGACATTGGGAGGTCATTACACGGCGAGAACTACAGTGTGTTGCGAGCCACCATGGTGAAAGCATTCATGAATGATCCAGTGTGTGGACTGAAAAACGACACGGATTGATCGGGTATATAGTTTTGGGACAACTTTGCGTGGTGGTAGTTGGCTTTGGGAAAACTGAAGTTAGTTTGGTTTTGGAACAATACATTTATATTATCTGGCTCAGTAGTTTATGACGTGAATCATAATTTACGGGTTATTTAATTTGGTTGGTTAAATTTCAGAAATTTGATATGAACATCTGACCGGCATTTGTCCAAAGTAATTTGATACCATATTATAATTAGTTTATTTAAATGTGTACTGGTTATGTGGGTAATTGTTCTGTACGTAGTGAATGTGTGCAAAACAACACAGGTGGGGGTCGTAAGTATGAACGTATGTTAAGTTGTGCTGATTACATTTTTACCAAGGACGGCTAAGCATGGGGGGTTATGGGCTGTCGTTGTGGGGTTGGCGTAGGGTTGTTCTTTTTGGCAAATATGGGGGGGGAGGTGAATGAGAATGATGATGTGGCACGTTGAAAATTTAAAAAAACAAAAGAGAATGAGTGACAGTATGCTGTGGATGTGTCGCATAAGCTTCATGTACTGTTTGTTTTGTGTGTTCACACTGTATGAAATGAGTAGTGCACTTAGTCACGGCGCGTTTGACGTTTATGGCCCGAAGTGTAAATGTGTTACAAACATGGTAGTGTGCAGTAAAAATGACTAGGAGTTGTCGTAGTATGCAATGTGTAGTTCACTTAGCTGGATTGGCCGATGCCCGTTGGGGAAAAATGGTAATGTGGATGAGCGATAGTGTGCTTGGTATGTGTCGCAAAAGTGTCATGTAACGTTTTGGTATGTGTCGTTATGATGTATGAAATGTGTATAGCACTTAATAACAGCGCGCTTGGCATTTATGGGTAGAAGTGTAAATGTGTCAAAAACATTGTACAGTACAGTAAAAATGACAAGTAGCTGACGTAGTACGCATCGTGTAGTTCATTTAGCCAGATTGACAAGTGCACCTTGTGTGAAAATTGTACTGTAATAATGGGTTGTGCTGGTGGAAATCGTTAACGTTGACAACATGGATTGTTAGTGCACACTTGTGTTGCGAATATGTATCGTTCATGTGTTAGTCAATGTTGGTTAGGTACGTTGCCATACAGATTTCACCTGTCCATGTGGATGGTTACGAGGTGCAACATGGTGGTAATGCGAACAACACAAAATTCAGCAGTGACGTACGAATTTGTGTTTGGATAATGGAAATAACAAAAATGAAATTATATGCAACTCTAAAAACGTATGTGATAAACATTATACTAACTGCAAACCATAAAATTAAATGCAAAATGCTTGAAAACTGTGTGTGGAACACATCTTTTATTTAAAACGGCTAATAACGAAAACTAATTGTAGTTATTAAGTAGAAAACTAAATAGGTTCTTTGCATGTTTTCCTATTATGGTTTCCGATACGACCATATCTTCCACAGCGTATCTGCTGCACATGTTCACCCTTAGACGATATTCTCTTCTTTTTCGGCCTCCCTGGTGGGCGTTTCACATTCGGTGGGTAAATGACGTAATCGGTAGGGTCGAACGGTGGTTTCTCCACTGTTGGTATTGGATATATGGTTGGCGCATATGTCAAACAATATTCGGACACATGGTAATAAGGTACGACTATGTCATCAAGATTTTGGCCGCTTTTTTCGCACTACAACATTAGCGTGTGCACAGGGGATCTCGTTTATTTGCCAATGGTAACATGAACATGTCCGGCTCCCGATGTCCACCATAACAGAGGGGTAAGAATGGACTTCGTACACATCATCATTTGCCTGACTCACCTTTCATGATCGGCTCTTCGTAAATGTTGTCTCAAGTTTGGATTCCATTTTAGGGCAAATTGCACCGGTCCATGTCTGGGCTGATACTCTCAACTTCGCCATCTGCCGCATAATCTGGCCTCTGATGCTGTCAACCATTCTAGTGATTGGTCGATGGCGTGCTTCACGTATCCAGGAGTTGAAGGATTCAACCACATTGGAGCTCATTTCACCATACCGTCTATCTCTGCAAAAGAAAGATGTTTTAATTGTATTCTCATGAGTGCACGTGTTGTGTGTGTTTTTGGCAAATTTAGAATGATGTGATATGCATACAAATGAGTGTGTTGTACTTTAAAAATGCATTTGCCCAATGTTGTGGATGCACATCTGCTAGGAATTTCATAGCAACGCTTTTGCCAGATTTTTGGAATTTGTCTACCTTTTGATTAAATGTCGTTACGGTTGGTGCATATGTACAGCGACGTAATTTTCTGACCAGTCCAATCCGGTGCATGCTGTTCACATACTGTAGTTTGTCACGCAAATTCCGCTGCAAATGTTGGAGGCAATATGCATGGTAAGCTATTGGGAAAAATTTTGGCATTGCTTCGAGCAGTCCCAAGTTCCGATCGAACACGAACATCAGTGTTTTGTCGACGGGTACCATGTTTGCAAGATGTTGCAAGAACCATTCCCAGTTAATAGTGTTTTCGGAGTCTACGATGGCGAAGCAAGCGGGAACAACCCTGTCGTAATAGTGGTACCATGGTTACAGTGTGTAACGGAAAACGAAACATAACATCGCATATGCTAGGTTGGACATAATTAATTAAGTGTTCCTATAACAGCTATAAAGTGTTCGATAAATAAAACAAAATTAAGATGAATGTTAGTGTGTTTGTAAGGTTGGTCGTCATACCTTGATTGCCGTCCTTTGTAGTGGCAACGAGCAAAAAACCTTTAAACCTCCCTTTCAAGAAGGTGCCATCTAAAAAAAGTAATGGACGACAATGTTGAAACCCGTCAATACAGGCTTTGAATGATAGGAAGCATCGGCGAAAACGGTAGTTGTGTTCATCGTAATCAATATCAACATAACTTCCGGGGTTATATTGCATGACGACTTCGCGGTACCAACGTAATTGATCAAATAATATGGAATGGGCACCATATAGTTCCCCCTGTGCCTTCTCAATGCCTAACCATGACATCCAGTCCGTAATCATCCTTCAAATCAAGCACAACATTGGTTGGACGTATGAGTTGTCTGGCCCAAACACGAGATGCGACAATATCAGAAACCATATCAGATCCAACCCTCGGGTGGTTGGATGTCCGTACGGACACTCCGCAATTGTGAACATTGTTCCATTTACGAAGGGAAAAAAATTGATTTGCTTCCAACAAACGAGCATGTACGGACCACGTGCATCCCTTATCCTCCCACACAGAGCACACCGCTATAACCCGGACTGAATCGTTCTTGACGTACCTAAAATTGAACCCACACTCCACAACATACTTGTACAAAACTGTTATGAATTCGTGAGCACCCCCCTCAAAACATTAACCTATATGGGTTAACCCTTGAGCCCATGATTCAGTCATCAGTACCTTGTCATGGTGCGGACAGAACTCGGGCAACAAATCAACATCGTCATCAACTTGTAATTCACCATTGAGAAGTAAGTCGTACGACGTGGTGTCTTGCTTATGGTGTTGTTCGGATTCCACACCAACACTGATAGCTCCCCGCATTGTTCAATCACCACACAAACGTGTTCCAAATTGAACGTCCGAGCGAGGCGTACAAGATTTTCCATGTCCACATCGTCTTGTAATGTGAAATTGTTGAATCCTGCAATCTTGTAAGACAATCCCACATTATGAGGGCCCAACCCATTGAACTTGGAACACACAAAACCAACCAAATTTGCAAAAGTGCAATTATTCCATAAATTGTATGTTGCGTTCCTGTTGCCGTAAGCACACATCAACATCAGACTCTCCGCTATACCTGCAAACATGAAAATGGACACCGCAAACCACACGTTGCATATTTAAAAAATGGGGGTACAAGGTGAAATCGAAAGAATGCTGGATTAAATAAGAAATGCACCAGCCCATCCAACACGAACATTATTATTGAATACCCCATCGTGGATAACAATCGACTGAGAACATACTCGATAACACAGAAAGTTGAATACATTTCACACACAAAAAGAGATGTTGGGCTTAATAAAACAAAGGTAACCCATAAACAACACCCGCACTGTGGTGTGATAAACGACCAAAACCTGTGATGGTATATTTCTTAATCAGTCGCATTATGTTGAGAAAATTTTGAGAAAATATAATTTTTATAACTGCAAGCATGTTCTTACTCCTTTTGATCCTCATGTGTGTTTATTTCTTGTTGAAAATGATGAGGATGTAATTAATCAAAATGAATATGCTAGTATGATTGGTAGCTTGCATTATGCGACTGACTGTACCAGACCTGACATTGCCTATGCAGTTGGAGTACTTAGCAGGTTTACTAGCAAGCCTGGTAGTGATCACTGGCTAGCCATTGAGCGTATTATGAAATATTTATCTGGTACCATAAAATATGACTTGTTTTATAATAAGTATCCTGCAGTACTTGAAGGTTACAGTGATGCCGATTGGAATACCCTGTCAGGTGATTCATTATCAACTACTGGTTACTTATTTACATTGGGAGGTGGTGCTATAAGTTGGAAATCGAAAAAACAAACCATTATTGCTAATTCAACAATGGAGGCTGAGCTTATTGCTTTAGCTACAGCTAGTGAAGAAGCAAATTGGTTAAGAGATTTGTTAAATGAAATCTCTTGTTGGAAAAAACCGATTCCACCTATATTGATTCATTGTGATAGCACCGCAACAATTGGTCGAGTTAATAACCGTTATTATAACGGTAAATCCAGACCTATCAGAAGAAAACACAGTACTGTGAGATCTTATATGAATAATGGCATCATAAATGTGGATTATATTAAATCTGGTGATAATCTTGCAGATCCATTAACTAAGGCCTTAGCAAGAGATAGAGTCTGGAATACATCGAGAGGGATGGGGTTGAAGCCCATTGAATATAGCAGGAGCCATGTATGAGGATACTCAACCCAGGGACCAGAGATCCTGCAACTGGGTTCAATGAGAAAAACGATCATATGATGGCCATGAGAAATGTACTAAATTACTTTTTACCCATCCCTATGTTGTAAGTGCATTTATCCTGTAACGTTGTAGAGGCTGAGTTATTAAAAAAAAAACTCTTAGTGAATTTCTGTAGCTCTTATTGAGTGGGGTGTCATAGTTACAGGAGCACCCTTGACAGAATTCACCTATGAGAGTGTGGTAGTGGGGCCGCTACCTATGAGATTTGGGCTACTTCTCAAACACACTCATGAAACCTGGGATCGCACAAGGCCGTAATGTGCTAGCTTTTAAAGCTTATGTGAACACCTGAAATATTATGTGTGTGCAATAATTATTTATTTCCCTTAAGTAGTCATAGTTCAATGCTGAGCATACTGTTGGCTCTGGAGTAGATATTATTGTTTCACTAATGGAGGTTCAATGCAGAGCACACCTACCATGATGCATAATATCCTTATTTGCCTAATAATCTCAGCTTTTGTTACCTATCATATTAAAATAGGTGGGGGAATGTTAGCAGATATTTTAATATTATAATGTGTTATAGGTTTGATTTTCTTTTCTTTTCTACCAAGTTTGCTTGCCCACCATACAAGTCTTCCAAGTCCAAGTCAAGTCTTCGCCAAGTCTTAGTCAAGTCTCCAGAAAACTTCTCCACCAAGAACACTTGCCTAACAAGTTTTCACTTTTATATATTGATCCAACTTCTTATCTTGGTAAGAAAAAGAAGTTTTTTGTTGTTTTATTATGTTTTGTGTGAGATTATCAGGCAAATAAAAAAGGTGTATGTGATAAAGTTTTGGGTTCAATCAATTGTGCAGTATTGGTTAACCATACGACTTAGTCGGGCTGTTGTAACCTTGGGGGGGGGGACAAGTCAAGGTTTTTTCTGCTGCACCGGTGTAAGGCTTTGCCTAACCGCAGAGAGCTTGAATCCCCTTAAAGAGAGCGAATTTCCCGCGCCACAACCCTTACAATAGTTATTGTAATTTTTACTATTTGTATTTTCTGGTATTTTATTTGTAATTATCACCAACACTATAGATATGGCAACACACATGATGACAGTAACAAGTGCCACCTCATTTAATGAGGGCACAGTTAACAATCCAATAAGAATGGATGAGCACGACACTAACCCATAAAAAGCTATGTTAGAACAAAGAACGAAGTGGTCAAATTGTGTAATATATACCATTTAGAAATTGCTTGCGACATTCCATCTAAAATCAAACAAGCACCTGAGAGAAGAGCTCCTATATCAGTGACGTTAACATTAGCACTAACCCAGGAAACAGATACATGTTATTTGCTTGATTTACATGACCTACTTTTCCATTCCCTAACAACAAGTATATGATTGGCAAAGGTCAAATTAATTGGACAACACACTGAGTAAGACAGGTATATAGAAACTATAACTGTTGGTTGCATTGGCTACATAATGAGAAAGCAGAGTGAGACCAATTAATTTATTGATACTGTGCAAAAACACTCCACGACAATTAGCACCAATATAAAGAAACCATACCAAGGTCAACATTTTTGAAAGGGCTCCCGCTTGTAAAAACTATATTTTCTCCAGCATGATTGAAAGCATCAACAACAGTGCATTCAGCTGTTCCAGTTAACATAGAAAGACAATGTTCAATAGAGAAATAGTGCATTCCACAATAAAATACAGATAATTTAGAGGGCTTGAAAGACAAACCATTCATCGCTGGATTTGACATTGCAAAAATGGCAGGTTTAGGGGAATCTGGCTCTCGCATAGCCTGAAGCACCTGATTTATCAAAGAAGACATACGCTTTACCAAGCTCAAAAAGAGGATACACTTTGCCATTGTTGTTCTTAGTGCCTTGTAGCTAGACACTAAGTGGAGAATGGTTCTTCAAACATAGCCAGCCATAGTTACTTATCAAGTAATAGGTATTTCAGAACGAGATCTACCTATACAGTAATGGTAATTTAATTATGAAAAAAGCCAAAATTGTGCATGAAAGGATTAGTAAATTGAGGAAAAAACACCCATAAAAGTAGAGTAAACAAAGTGTCGTTAAACACAAGAAGATAGTTAAAAAGAACGAGGGTTGATGCAGTAAGAAAGAATGTAATTGCCATGGATTTAACTAAGGTATTGCTCTATAGAGAGCATTCTGGGAAAATATTCATGTAGTCAATTCCAAGAGGTTGAAATTAGGTCTTTGTTGAGTTGAGGTATGCTCCTTTATCCTAATAATGACAGCAAATGACATCTTGATGGGGTATGCTACTTTATCCTAATAATAAATAATTGTAAGTTTTTTTGTAAGAATAGGATTATTTAGCAGAAGTTGGGAAAAAGTAAAATGATAAAAGGGTTAATGAAGACTATCTCTAAAAGGTATTGCCTACATCTAGGAAACAAGAACAAACAAACTTGCAAAGCAAAGGAGTTTCGGAGGGGGAATGTTAATGTATTTTCCCCAACTAATACTATTTATCAACAACTAACCAAATAAATAGCACAGAATAACATGCCTTCCAAATAAAACTAAGCCAACTTCACTGGTTCATTATGCTTCATTTGAAAGTAATGAAGGACAAAGCAAACTTAAGGGGCAGCCCACCTGCTCATTGAAGATACTGCCAACTCCAGAAAACCAAGAAGCACATGAGGCTTCACTCTTTTAACCTAAACAAAATCCATTCCCCGCAATTAGTTTTTCTAAATTATGAAAGCATACACAATGTTCTGAAAGATAACGTCAAACATCCTTAAGACAATTGCATGTACCCAAGAAGCAAGCTAAACAACCAAAGGTTTCTTTTCCACACAATATCAATCTATATCAGCCCCACATCAACATAAGCTGCAAAAACACACTCCAGTAAGATTTACCCCTTCAACGAGATTGGCTCCCTCCCTAAGCCCCAAACCCTCGATCTCTCCATGGGGCTTTAGCAAATGATGCAGCTGCTAGATCAGCACCCTTCCTTTCCATTGTAATGAGACCCTGCATTTAAACCAGTACTTCTCAAAAAAAGATGAACCAAAAGTCAAATGGATGATTCCCTGAAAATGTAAATGAAACGACAAAGTTCAGATTGCCATATTATGAGTTTTTCTTCTCAATCCAATGCAGATTCATTCCCACTATTCATTCAGTTATATGCAGATAAGTAATTGATTATCATTACTTTGAAAAAAAGGTGAAATTCTGTTGATAACACTAAAAAAAAAAAAAATTCAAAAAATCTCCTTCTTTACAAATTCAAACATATGTTCTCCACATTTTATTAGAAGATAAATACCCAGTAACACATAATAAAGGCTAATACGGTAATTGACATTAGGAACAAAAAAGTTAGAGAGCAAGCAATATCTGTAGAACCACACATCTTTATCAAGTAGGAAAACTGAGGACTTGCTTCAGCTCCTGCCATTCTTGAAACAACTTGTGCAGCCATGTTAAAAACACCAAGCCCTGCACTGAAAGACAGAAAAAAGAATAAGAAGATGCAACTCACAGCTGATATTACCTCACAGCTGATATTACCAACCACCCTAAACCATAAAGAAGTAACACTTAAACCAGGAGTACAGCCATTACAGTTGAACTTCATCAGTGCCTTCCAGCTCCAACTACAACTATCTTACGCTTCCAAGCAGTCCTGGCAGTGCAACACCAGCAATTCCCTATACAACATGATGACAAGTGACAAAAATGTCATTATAATAGAGTCACCCTTAACAATCTTAAAGTACTTTGTCTTATTATATTCTTTACTATTTCCATGGAGAATAGCAGAATACAACACCAAGTATTCACCTGCATGTCATCATTGAACATGCAGAACCTTTTTTGATACCGTTGCAGTCTTTCAAAAGCCCACTTCATTTGAAAATCCTCAAACTGATAATATTCGCCAAGCATCAAGTAATCAGTATGATATTGGTTACACATCAAACAAGATGTCATATTTTTGAAAGAATTAAACCTGCACAATAGCCTTGGGCCGACGGGCGTGAATTGCCTCCATAAATTCATCAACAATTGATAGATACTCCTCTCCTTCCAACCGAGGGTGCCTAAGTCTCAAATCTGTCAAAGTAAAATCAAGTGAAAAATAAATCCTCATGAAGTTTGTTGGAAAAAATGGGTTTACAACCAGTTATGTAGTCTACTTACTCTGCTTAAAGACTAGAAAATATGGAGAACGAAATAGAGTATATTCAGCATAAATGAATGTTAAGAATGGATAAGCATGAATGAACTTCAATGTTTAAAATTGTTGGAAGTCCAACCTAAGGTGTTAGCAATGAAATTTAACAGGGGAAATCTTACTTCATACAAGTAAATAGTCACTTTTTTCAAATCTGATAGGTTCATGATGTCTTTCTTACAAAATGAGAAAAATATGAAAATAATTGACAAGAAACAATTGTAAACAAGAAAAGATTAGACTTGAAACCTTCGTGATGATGGAATTTAAATGGAAATCAATATTATAACACATGGAAGTATAGCCTTTTTATACAACTCCATTTGAATGATAATAAATTGGTTGTAATAACTAGACACTCTTGGGCTTTATATGTACAGTCAGATGACCACATGATTGTTTCCATAATTCCGTGGTTTCTATTTTCAGTGCATTTTTTTTTTTCTAGTTTGTTTAGGTAAGGTCATCCCAAAAAACAAAGATATGTATGCAGGTACATATCTAATGAGGTGATTCTTATTTACATCTCTAGTTTCGTTAGACTTTTACTTCAAGTTCTGTTGGATCTAAATCTGAATTCACACCATAAAGGGTAATATTAAATAATTAAATCTTAGAAGTTTTATCCATGTTAAAGTTGATTCTAAGTATTAATTATGATTATCTTTTGAAAGCACCTCTGGATCTGCAATTAGCACCCTCAACAAAATGAAGTGCTTAATTCTATCAGAATTCAATGTCTTCTAGTTGAATTTAAGCTAAAAGAAATGAAAAATAAACAAAGTTCTATATCCACTTTAATATTAGTTTGATTATATAATCTTTTTCAAAAAATTTGTATTGTTGCTTTCATCAGCAAGGACTTTAGCAGTTCTGTCAAAACCCATTTCAGAGTCACTAAACATTCCTACATCATAATTTTTAATATAAAGTCACACTACGACAGTCAAATATGGCCTAGGACAAGTTACCTGACGATCAAATTTTGAGTAATTTTCGGGATGCATTAGATCATTCCATATTTTTCTATTGCTTAATAAACAAAAAAGATCATATGCTATCCTAGTCACTTTGTCTCAAGTACATTACTCAATCAGGGTAATTTTATTTACATATATTACATAATCAACACCAATGAAGCTTTATAGTCTAATTATCATGGTTCATTTGCATAGTACCCTCAAAAGATGACAACAAATACTTGTCCAGGCTCACAGCAACTTCATTTGACAAGAATATTCTACTGAGAAGATTTTTCTTAGTTTCTTGGAGTTCTCAGAATGATCAGATATGAACATGTATATCTCCATCAGCAAAACACTTCAATTGTATAAGGTAGATAATATTATATGTACAAGGGAACAAGCATGTTGCTTAAAACATGTGTATATTGAAGAAGATATGAATTACTTTTTCATTAACATCAAAGAGTATACAACCTTTGTTTATATACATCAGTAAAGCAAACAATAACCATCTAAATCTATTCTATATCTAATACACTCTAACTGATTTAGTTACACCAACAGATTATGGTTTTGTTATGCTACAACACAATTGGCTCAGGTCTGGTGAACTCCTCACTTGATTGCATAACTCTATCAGGCCCCCTCAATCGAAGAGGAGAGGGACGAACCATGAGCTTGGCCTAGAGAAAAGAAAACCTGGCTGTGGACAAGGGCTTAGTAAGAATGTCAGCAATTTGATCAACAGAAGAGACATGTTTAATTACCACATGTTTAGCAGCAACTTGCTCACGGATGTAATGTTAATCCACAGCAATATGCTTGGACCGAGCATGAAAAAATGGATTGGAGCCAAGGGAAATAACCGAAAGATTGTCACACCAAAGAGTTGGAGGAGAAGGAGGAAGATGCAACTCTTGAAGGAGCATGCGAAGCCAAGCCAACTCTGCAACAGCCTGAGAAAGAGCTCGATATTCTGCTTAGGTGGAGGAACGCGAGACTGTGCATTGCTTCTTGGCAGTCCAAGAAACAAGATTAGAACCAAGAAAAACACAGTAGCCAGTGGTAGACTTGCGATCTATAACACTCACAGCCCAATCGGAATCAGAGTAGGCATGAAGATCCAAAGAACTAGCAGAAAATTGCAAGCCATAGTGCAAGGTCCCTTGAAGATACCGCAACAGTCGTTTGACAGCATTGAAATGGGCCACTATGGGTGAATGCATAAACTGGCAAGCATGATTGACAGCAAAAAAGAGATCAGGCCTAGTGATTGTAAGATACTGTAAAGCTCCAACCACACTGCAGTAAAGATTAGGCTGAGAGAAAGGGATCATAGTGTCATCAGTAGGAGAAGGTTTAGTTGCCATGGGAGAAGCATAGGATTTACAATTAGTCATGCCAGCTTTGGCAAGAATTTCAGTAGCATACTTGTGTTGAGAGAGAAACAATCCTTCAGAAGTGGAGTGAACAGATATGCCAAGAAAATAATAAATATCACCCAACTCTTTCATAGAGAAGGCAGAGTGCATATGTTGAATTAAAGAGGTAATTTGCCGAGAATCACTACCAGCAATAAGGATGTCATCCACATAGACTAATAACAAGGTAACTGATGTGGGAGTATGATGTATGAAGAGAGAAGAATCACATTTGCTGTTAACAAAACCAGAGGACAGCACAAAAGAAGAAAAGGTTGAATACCAAGCTCGAGGAGCTTGTTTGAGACCATATAAGGCTTTACTCAACTTGCACATACGAGAGGGAAAACCAGAGTCTTCAAAGCCTGGAGGTTGAACCATGTACACCTCTTCTTCGAGGACAACATGCAAAAATGCATTAGAGATATCCAATTGTTTGATTTGCCAATTAAAATGAAGGGCAAGACTTAAAAAGACTCAGATGGTAGGTTGGTTAGCCACAGGACTGAAAGTCTCATGATAATCAATTCCTTCTTCTTGCAAATAACCCTTAGCAACAAGGCGAGCTTTATGACGAGCAACTGTGCCATCAGAATTTTTCTTAAGGCGGAAAACCCATTTACAGCCAATAGCATGTTTATGTAAAGGAAGAGGGACCAAAGTCCAAGTCTTCTGATTATGCAAAGCTTGAAATTCCTCATTCATAGCTTGAGTCCATTCTGGAGTCTGAAGAGCCTCAGTGTGAGAAGTAGGTTCAACAAGAGAGAGATCAGGAGAAGCCATAGAAGAAGCAAGAAGAGAGAAGTGAGATGCTTTAGATCTAGTAATCATAGGATGTTTATTAAGAGAAGGAGAAGGAACATGGGATGGGCCTAAACCAGAGAAGGCACTGAGATCAATAAAAAGAGAGCCAATAGGAATGGAAGAAGAAAAAGCAACTGGAACAGAAGGTTGAATAGCAGCTGCTGAGGGAGATACAGAAGCATGTGCAGGACCTACAGGAGAGAGTAGAGCAGGCACAGGAGAAATAGCAGAAGGCATTGATGCGGAAAGAGCAGGACAGACTGCTGCAGAAGTAGCAGGACAGACTATTGGGTTTATAGGAGAGACGACAGCAGGCACAGGGCTAGAGAGTGGGTTAGAACCAGAACCCAAGGCAGGCAGAGGCAAAAAAAACTGAGAAGGGCTAGGAACAGTAGGAGACTGAGCTGCAGGAACAGGAACTAGGATGAGACTGAGCTGACTGAGCTGGACTAGGAACAGATTTAGAGGACCAAAAGAAAGAATACAGCTGGGAAAAAGAAGGCATAGAACTAGTGGAAAGAGAAGATGGCACATGAGAGACTAGAGGAAATAAGGTTTCATCAAAGACAACATGTCTTGATACATAAATTTTACCTGTAATAGGATCCAGACATCTATAACCTTTGATAGATGGATGATAGCCAATGAAGATACAAGGTATGGAATTGGGTTGTAGTTTATGAGAGTTGTATGGCTTGACCCAAGGAAAACACCTACAACCAAAACTTTTGAAAAAAGTAAAATCTGGAACATGCTGAAACAAAATCTCAAAAGGAGTTCTATTTTGCAATTTGGAACTTGGTAGTCGATTAACAAGAAAAACAGATGTAGCCAAGGCATCAAACCAATAGGACAATGGAAGAGCTGATTGATGAAGAAGAGAAATAGTAGTACTTGTTAGGCTTTTATTCTGGGCAATCCCGTTTGACAAAACTCCTTTGAATTGTAATTTTGTTCGCACTTTTATTTCAGTGTGGCTATGAGTTTTTAGATGCGAATCCAACCCGAATTGTGCCTTGCAGAGAAGTGGCAATCTTGAAAGAATTGTGCTTCTTGGATAATCTTGTGTGTTTCAAGTTACAAATCTGAAATTCCTTGCTTGCTCCACCATATTATTTTTTGTCTTTTTTCTTCTTGTTTGCTTTTAGTGAGGAGGAGTTTGGTTTATCATTACAAGGGTTTGTTAGCATGAACACTTTGATTTTTTTGGTAAGGGAGATTGGCTCTAGTTGTTTTGCATGTTGCTATGCACTGTTTGCTTACTATTTCCTGCTTGCATGCTCCTGATACTTATATCATCATATCATTGCTTGTGTGGTTTATGATCTTGCTTTAGTTGACTGAGCTTTGTTTGTCAAGTCGTGACAAAAAGGGGGAGAAAGTTGTTTTTCATGTATTCATGTCGTGTGACGGGTGCATGTGTCTTAGTCTTCATCTATTCATGCTACATGTGCATGTGTCTTAGTCTTCATCTATTCATGTTGCATGTTCTTAAAATCTCCAAGTCACATCTATTCATGTTTTCCATCTCATACTTCAAGATAATCTTGTCATATGTTTATTGCTTTTTCATATACTCTTGTAGCACTAATAATTGTTTTGGAGATTGTGGCACTAATAGCTGTTTTGCAGATCTTGATCTTGAGAAAGAAGTTTGCTTTTGTTGGCTGTAATGGGTTGGGGTGTTTAGGATTTTATTTGTTAGATGTGTTTTGTCACGACATTGCCAAACTAGGAGATTGTTAGGTTTTTATTCTTGGCAATCCCGTTTGACAAAACTCCTTTGAGTTGTAATTTTGTTCGCACTTTTTATTCAGTGAGGCTATGAGTTTTTAGATGCGAATCCAATCCAAATTGTGCCTTGCAGAGAAGTTTTGTGATGTTAATTCTTTCAAGATTGCCACTTCGCTAATTATGACGGGGATCGAGCTACCCGGTCAGCTCGCGGGGGTCCAGGGGGCAGCGCCTCTTGGCAAGTCCGGGGCAGCGCCACAGCGGGGTCGAGGGGCAGCGCCCCCGAAGCAAAATGCAAAAATGCATTCAAAGTTGCCTATAGCGACCCCGGTCTTTTCCCATTTGATTATTGTATCCGGACTTATGTTCCGTAGATTCCATTGTTGTATCATTGTTGTTGTTGTCCTTTAATTCTTTATTTTGAGTTATAGGATTTATTGGGCAGGTTATGTTACAGGTTGGTTGGGTTTAGAAACCAAAAGTACATGTCCAGTTTTTGGGTTGGTCGCTCGAGCGAGCTCTTCTTCGCTCGAGCGAGGTCTTTGATTTTGGTCCTTCGCTCGAGCCAGGGTCCCTTCGCTCGAGCGAGCTTTGCGTCCAGTACTTAGACCTGATGGATGTGTTTCTTGGCTCGAGCGAGCTTCCTTCGCTCGAGCGAGTGAGGTGTATGTCTTTGAGTTCTTCGCTCGAGCGAGCTTTCCTTCGCTCGAGTGAGCTTCTGGGTTGCAGACCTGAAGCATCGAGTTTTTGGCTCGAGCGAGCATTTCTTCGCTCGAGCGATGATTTTCTGTGTCTGGTCGCTCGAGCGACCAGGTCTTCGCTCGAGCGAGCCTGTCAGGTATAAATACGCAGAAGCGTATTTTAAAACAGTTTTCAGCCTCTTTTTGATTCTAAAACCCTAAAGTCCGACTTCTTCTTCTCTAAACACCTTCTCTCCTAGGTTTGATCTAGTTAGGGTGGGTTTTTGCCCTAGTTGCTTTACAAATAAGATAGAGGGGAGTGAGGGCTTCCATTTAATCTGAGAAATTCGTGGTTTGGAGCACTTTGAAGTTTGGGCATCATCTCCTTCTTCTTCTTTCTGAGTTATATATTCGAGGTAGGGATTTCCTACTCCATTTATACGCTTTAATCATAAGTGTTAGTATTTTGGTATGTGGGGGTAGTTTGGCAATTTTGGTATGTGGGGGTAGTTTGGTAATTTTGGAAGAAACCTTAGGGTTTGGTTTAGATTAATTTGTATAATTAATTTAAAGGAATAATGTGGAATTTGGTTTAATTCATAGAA
>JAPPVO010000035.1:0-20597 GCA_030407325.1 Camellia japonica
AATCTGCTCCTCAGACAATGGATGTGTGACACTAGGTTGAGATTGCTCAGCATCTTTGAAACCATAGTGGCCTATGAATGAAACATAAATAAGCTTAAAACTAATATCAAAATGCAAACATTTATTATTGAAATTGAAATAGTTATGGTTACATGATGTTCCTCAGTTGTGTTATTTATCCACACTCCCCATGTCGGTGACGTTTGTGGGTGTCCTCGAATAGTTTCGTAATAGTGGTTTGCTTCCTTGTACCTTTCATTTCATTAGATTTTCTAGTCAATCAATAATTACGTATTTATAATTTAGTATGTTCAAATTTGTAAATCTACACTTACAATGATAGATGCTCGCGATGCAAATGATCTCGAGCCGCTCGTATGATTATACTTCACACAACCTCTCGCTTTCATCGCATTCTCTGACTTTACCTACAAATAAAAAAAAAAAAGGTATTAATATACAGGAGGATGTTACTTTAGTAATATTTTTATAAATACCTTCCAATCATCAGTTTTTCACAGATTGTCAATCATCCATTCCCAATCATCCTTTGTACAAGGATATAGTATCTGACTTTTGAGGTCAGATACATTGTCTTCTTTAAGGGATTTGTAGTGTGTGTGTAATCTACTTTTCCATTCACTGTACAAAGTTTGGCACTTATGATCAATAATACATCTCACATCCACATCATTATTGTAGTCCCCAAAGTCAAAAGTTTGCTGCAATTGGAAATAATAAAATTCAATATATTTTATATATCATTGCGATTAACATAAATAAATGTTAAATATATAACACATATATTTCAAATTACCCCAACTCTTGTAACAATGGACTCTCTTAACCCAAAGGCAATTTCTAGCCATCCATCATTTCGAACTGGGGCATGAACTCGAATTTGTTGACCAAGAGCAGCTGCTAGCGGTGTGGCGTAATCCCCTTCTATTGCTTTGGTCAAACGGTTAAGTGTAACGGGTATTCGATCACCACGTTCCTTTCTAATCTTCTCCAATTCTTTCCTCGGGTCGGTCCTCGTACACGTTTCTTGCCCAAAACTGGAATTGATGCTATTATGACCAAAATTTTATTCAATTTAGTCGACATAAAACATGAATGCACTAAATAAATATTGAGATAAGAAATTATCATTTCATTTAAGTGGTCATTTATTTCTCACCTCCACTGTTAGTCACAGTACATGGACTTGAAAGGTGTCAAGTTGAGTGGCGGAGGTAGGGAGCTGATCGGGCTAGTATGTAAGGCGGGAAGATGGATGGTTGGGTCGAGACCTCAGGTGTGCTCTCTGAATGATTAACTTGTGCAGCTACAGGTCGTCTCGGAAGAGTAAGTGTATCTCATCAACAGTACTTCTCTTTTCCCTAGGTGTTTGTGAAGCTATTAGGCGAGCTGCACACCTATTTGTTTTCTTACCGGGACCCATATGAATATCCTACATAATATAAAAAAGAATTGTTAGTACATTTTCAATAATTTAAGGTTGCTTATAAAAAAATAAATTTGAAATAACTAAACATACCACAAGTAATATAACAAGTGAAAAAAATAGAGAAATTACTTTTTAAACACACATTTATTACCTCAATCACTTGAGAATCAAAAGGCTCGCCATTATCACTTGAAGAACTCAGTCCTTCATCATCATCAAGTGGTTGATAGTCCTCGTCATTATCAGTTTCACCCACCTTTCTCTTTCCCACCCTACAACTTTCACTATTGTCCTTTTCAATAGAACCAAACATTAATTCTTGAGGGACTTTATCCCTAGAGCATCAAATCTGATTTTATTTTTCTGGATTGTTTTTTCCTATCCTTCTCATATTTCGTCATCTTCTGGACTAAGCCACCGGGCTTCAGAAATGATTTACCTTTTCTAGACATCTTTGTAACTGTACATATGGCATATAATTAAATGGAATGAAATCAGAAACAATGCTATGAAATTTGAAAAACAATGCCATGCAATGTAAACCAAGCAATTTATTATTAAATTATAACACTTGTCCATATAATTAAAAATCAAACCCTACATATCATAATCTATATCAAGATCTATATCAAACACTACATATCATAATCTATATCAAGATCTATATCAGGATCTGCATCAACATCAGGTTGTCTATGTTGTTCATCATCTTCATCATCATTATACTCTATGATTGTGTCATCCTCGTCATCATTGTGAACTAAATTCTCTGCCATTAGTTGATCATTGAAAATGATCTCAGGATCCATATCATCGCTGCTGTATTGAACATCATTGTCTTGGATCACTACCCTAACACCATCAGTGGTTTCATCCTGTTGAAAAGCATCATTAGAGACATCATCCCGCTCTGGTATATCCCATACTCCCCGATGCTTAACACGTTCAATGACTCTCCAATTTTTGCCTTTGCTGGTATCATTGACGTAGAATACTTGTCTTACCTGACTAGGTAGAACAAATTGGTCATCTTTATACCAAAGTCTTGTAACATCAATACTTGTGACATGTTCATCGGAGTATATTCTATTCTTGTGACCGGTGTCATACCATTCACATTGGAACAAAACCACTGTACCCCCATGCAAGTATTTCAATTCCCATATTTTGCACAAGTAGCCGTAAAAATTAATTTGGTTCCCATTATGGTCCCCTTCTACGACCAACCCACTATTTTGGCAGGTACGACGATTTTCACGGTTTCTAGTACGGAATCGAATTCCATTGTAGATGCACCCAGAATAAAAGTCAATTACCAATCCAAGACCATTCGCTAATGACCACAATTCGTCAGTTGCTTCAGGTGACCCTTTCGTTCGCAAATCATTCATCTACATAAAACACCATATAACAAGTGTACTAAGTTAATGTGAATTGAAAGTTTCAACAATTGTATTCAGTTATTTTCTTTAGTATATCTTACACGATTTTTGAACCATTTTGGAAATTCTTCTCGTTGTACCCAAGTTATGTCACGTCCTTGTAGATTATGTAAAAGATTCTTCTGCTCCCTACCCAAGGAAATGTGATATACGTAATTAACTTTGAGAGTTCGAAACAAAATGGAACGATTATGCATAAACGTAATTAAACTTAATTACATACTCAATATATGGCTCCACCTCAAAGCTATTGTACAACACAAACCAGTGAGCCATTTCTCGTTCATTTTGCGAAGGGTCAAGAGCCCTTATGATAGGTGAGAATAGACAAGCATTTTGGGTGAAGACCTCCATCCCGAGACCACGTTCACCACCATCATCATTTCGTTCAGGTTTATCAATCCTTTTTAAGTACATTGAACAAAAAGTAAGACACTCTTTGACAATGTAAGCCTCTGCAATAGAACCTTTGGACGTGCTCTATTACTGACATACCCTTTCAAAGTCCCGAGAAACCTTCAACAAAAATTGACAATGAAAATTATGCTTCTTGATGCAAGAAAATTACTTCTTAAACAATAGTCTTTTATGGGTGGATTTTTGCACAATAGTTTAGTTATAACAAATTAATAAATAACCATATGTTCATAATGATTACCTTTTGATCGGGTACATCCATTGATATTGCACCGGTCCAGCAAACATGGCCTCACGGGGCAAGTGAACAGCCAAATGGACCATCACATCAAAGAAAGCTGGAGGAAAAATTTTCTTCAACTTGCAAAGTATGAGCACAATTCGTTCCTCCATTTTTTCCAAATCAATCTGCCTTAATGTTTTTTAGCACAGTTCTTGGAAGAAGTTGCCTAACTCAAATAGTGTTGTATAGAACTCCTTGTTCACAAAACCACGCATGCCAATTGGTAGAAGTCACTGAAGCAGGACATGACAATCATGGCTTTTCATGCCCGATAATCTTCCATTTTTAGAAGTCACACATCTTGAGATGTTTGCTGCATATCCATCTGGATAACTAATAGACTTCAAGAATTCACAAAAACCATCTATTTGTCAAGAATCCAATGTGTAGGCTGCCCGAGGCTTTACAACGGATCCGTTATCTTTCCTCTGTAGATGTAATTCTTGCCTTATGCCCATTTCTTGCAAATCATCACGTGCTTTGTACGTGTCCTTGTTTTTCCCATCTATGGCCAACATCATCCCGTAAAAGTTTTCACAAATATTCTTCTCAATGTGCATGACATCAAGATTGTGTTGGAGGTTTAATTTCTTCCAATGTGGTAGCTCCCACATTATGCTTTTCTTTGTCCAATTCAATTCTTCAGACTCTCGTGGTCTTTTCTTGTTGGTAGGATCCTTTCCAAACTTGACTTCCCGTAATTGATCCAATTGAGCCATTACTTTTTCCACCGGTAAATCCAAGGATTTCTTTCTAAGCTTAGTTAAACCATCAAACTTCTTGTCTTTCCTCCAAAGGTGGTTATCAGGCAAGTAAGCTCGATGACCCACCCACCCAATCTTACTGATCAACCCGCGTGACAATGGATTATCATTACAAGGAGGGCAAGACAAATAACCTTTAGTTCTCCATCCGGATAAGTCACCATATGCAGGGAAGTCATTTATGGTCCACATTACAGCTGCATGCGTCCGGAAGGTCTTTTCAGTGGAGGCATCGTAAGTCATCATGCCATTCTCCCACAACTCCTTCAACTCATCAATCAATGGCCTTAGGTAGACATCAATATCAGTCCCTGGTTCATTACGTCCAGGAATAAGTAAGGACATCATGAAAAATGGGGCCTTCATACATCTCCAAGGTGGGAGGTTATAGGGCATGAGTATGACATGCCACATGCTATAGGAAGTGCTCATGTTCCCAAAAGGGTTGAACCCATCGGTGGCTAGGCCTAACCTAACATTGCGAGTCTCTTGGGCAAACTCTGGATAATGCAAATCAAATTCCTTCCACTCTTTACAATCAGCCGGATGCCTCCCTACACCATCATCCACACGCTTATCACTATGCCATCTCATGTCTTTTGCCGTCTTCCTAGACATGTACAATCTTCTCAACCTAGGTGTCAATGGGAAGTAACGCAATATCTTGTGAGGGATCTTCTTACCCTTGCTATCATTTACTCTGTACCTAGATGCTTGACATGTGTGACATTTTTCCAAGTGAGCATTCTCCTTCCAGAATAGTACACAATCATGTTTACATGCATCGATGGGCTCGTACCCCAAGCCCAAGTCACATAGTAACTTCTTGCACTCGTAAATTGACCCTGGCACCACGTGGCCTTCTGGTAAGAATCGCCTTTGTATCTCCAAAACCTTGTCAAAAGACTTATTGCTCCACCTATTTTCTACCTTCACATGTAGCATCTGAATAACGAATGATAACAAAGTATCCGAGTTTTTGCAACCTGGGTACAAGCAACATTGGGAAGCATCTAACAATTTATCAAAATGTCGTACATCCTCTCTTTCTAGAGTATCACCCTCCATAAAATTCCCCCTCTAATAGTCCTCTATCAGTTCATCATATTCATCTTCATCCTCATCATTCTCACTATTGCTTTCATCAAGGTTATTGTGTTCTGGACGTTCACCGTGTTCTAACCAAGTGGTGTATGATACTATCATCCCACTTATGAGCAAATGAGCCTTCACACTATCATACTCCTACTTATAAAAGTTACAACAATTGATGCATGGGCACTTAATCTCCCTAGCCTCACCCAAATGAACCTTTACAAATTCAATAAATGAGTTCACCCCATCTACATATGGCTGACTGAATCTATCAGAAATTAACATCCAACTCCTGTCCATGTCTGATCATAAGATAATAGTTAATATCAATAGGACACAACCTTTTATTTTATTTTATTTATTATTTATTTATTTATTCTTTAAACATGAAAACAAAGTAGTTAATATAAGTGTAGAGTGACACATCATCGTCAATAAAGGTGCATCTACCTATAGGCTTTTTTAATTTTGTATCAAGGTTTCGACCAACAAATCCTTTAAAATTCTATTATATCTGCATATATTATGTATTAAGTTAAGTGTTTTTTACATTTATCAACAAAAAAACAAGAAAATATATATTTTTAATGTCTGTTAAATGGTAAAAGGCAGTTGGCATGGCAATGTACTATTCCAATTCATTCCAATATCTTTCTTAAAGGACATTACCTAATGGGCTCCTACAAATTAAGGGCATAGGGAAGGACTAAGGGTGGCTACAGGCCTAACCTCTGTAATATTTGTGGGAAGGGACTACATTTTTCAATTCCAACCCATATTTTCATACACGGGAACTCAAGCATTTACCACTACACCAATCAATACCCCCTCTTTGATGAAACTTCTATGTTTATCTAAAAGGGGTTTTCAGCTCTCCTAAAAAGCCTTAGCACAAATTACATCCAGCCACTGCATCTAAATTTTCTATTAATGAACCTATGCATTTACTTCCTGTCATGCAACTTGATTGTAAGATTTACACTCTTAGTCATAGACTCATAGGCCTCCTAACAATAGATGCAAAGATTTGTCATTTATGTACTTACCATAATGAGGATGCTCAAGTTGGGGTGGAACCACAAATAGCTTTGATTTGACACTAGTTGAAATAGAACAATTTTAAGGTATATGAGTAGTCAGAAAATAAAAGGCCATCTCCCATATTTTATGCACCATTATCATTAAACGCATATTCTTAGACAGAATTTTCATCCATTTCTTTAATAATTTGATATGTTTGGAAGGAGCATGTGTCTAGGCTCATTATATGGATAGATGGTAGAGCTAGGTCCATAGTTTCAGATTCAATGTCAGTGCTTAGGTGAAGCAGTGCAAAAATTGTAGAAGGGTCGGGGAGCGTAGCCATGGTGTAGAGAAAGGTAGAAATAGAACTTTGATGAGGGGTGGCTTGTGTTTGAGGTGGAACAGATTCAACTGGTACTATTTCCCTTTGTTACAACAATATCTTAACTGAAATAAACTAAGGAACTACACAAAGTAGGTAACCCAAAAAGTAAAGAAGAGAAAAAAAACTCAAAGGTAAATTATGTATCTAATTTATATTTCTTAATTCTTCACATAACTAGTAACTTCAGAACTTGATAATTTCCAACTTCTTTGAAGCCCACAAAACCTGGGATAATCATAGAAACAGTGAGCGAAAATAGCTTTCCTTTACTAAAGGAACAACAAATGAATTCGACACTAGACACAACCCCACGGTTATTATGGCGCAAAAGCAATCCCATAAAAATGTAAGAAACAAACTTAGCAAGAAAGGTTGACAGTTTGTGTCGAGTACCTTGTGTCCTTGTCTTTTGAACTCTGTAAGATTTACAAAACCCAACAATGAATAGTCTACCGGCAAAAGTAAGCATAATATGGTTATTATATTTTCTTCAAAAAACAAAGTTCAAAAGACAAGGACACAAGGTACTTAATCTACCAAACACATCCAATAAGAAGCGAATTTGTAGAGATCTAATTCAAAGACAGGAATGTTGAAGGCAAACCAAAGTTAGTGTAGATTGTCACTTACTGAAAATTGTAAAACCACATCAGAAAGAACTTGAAAGGAATATCCCCGAGTAAACTAAGATATCAAGTCTCCAAGACTTGTAAATGTCGATATAGCATAGCACATTATGAGCACTAAGTCCTTTAAAAACTTTTTACACACATACATCCAGAGAGATGCACACATACACACACACAAAAGAGAAAACATGACTCCATTAAATGAATTAGACTTTAAATTTTTTTAAATTGTACTCTAAGGACCTTACCAAATTCCACTGGTATCAAATATAATAGGCACATGGGAATATTGAGAGACATGAAGTCCACTACTGTGTTTTATGAAAATAACAAGTCAACTCAATAAAGCATCATGATTCATGATTGCAATTTTTTAGAGTGGATAGTATATCCTTCTACACATGCATAAATCCCAACAAGCAAATGTAAGCAAATTATGCATTTCGTCACTCAAATAGAAAAAATGAACATGAAAGTAGCTGTAGATTTGATAAAATTGGTGTTGTTCATATGTCAAAGTAGAGTATTACAAGTCTAGGAGCAAAAATTAGACCGGGTCAACATGGAGGCCTACATTGGTCAAATGAGAGAAAACAACCAAGAGGATCTCAATCTTTACAAGAAAGAACAATAACCCATAAAACTATCTAACATGCTTGACAAAAGTAATTGCTCGTTCTGTCAAGAATGTTAGATAGTTTTCTGGGTTATTGTTCTTTCTTGTAAAGATTGAGACCCTCTTGGTTGTTTTCTCTCATTTGACCAACGTTGGCCTCCATGTTGATCCAGTCTAATTTTTGCTCCCAAACTTGTAATACTCTACTCTGACATATGAACAACACCAATTTTATCAAATCTGCAGCTAGATCATATATAGGTGTGACTATACTTTATTGGAAAAATATCAAATTTCAATTGTTCTATCAACAACTAAACAAACAAACAAAACAAGGACATTTTATGTAATTTACCAATCTCTTGTTCCAAAAACAAGTTGTTACCTTTTCTTTTCCTTTTTTTGATATATAAATTTCAAAGAGGACAAACATTTCAATCCACAATCTCACTTATCTGGTTTGCCCAAAAACTTATATGGGACAACTTATATACAATAATTTGCATAGGTTTAAACAATTAAACCTATGTTTTTTCTTTTCTTTCCCTTCACTTTCCAAAATAAAATAAATAAATATTTATTTTTTCCCTTTTAATATGGATATGTACTGATCATAAGTTAATACATACCATGAGTCTTTGAAAACTTTAATATCATAACAAATAAAATGCACTATATTTAGTATTTGTTATCATGCATTTATTAATTTTTTGGGAAGGATGGAGGACTAGAGGTCAGACTCCCGAAACTCGATTCATGAATATCTTAAATTATATGTATCAAATTAATCCAACAAATAATTAAGTGAGTCATTGGTGTTACTTTTCTTGATCACATTATTGTATCTATCCTCGAATTCAAAATCTAAACACAGAAATATAGTAAAAAGAACCACCTGCCAATAACTTTATGCTTTTTTTTTTTTGTTGGCTGGAGGGCCAGCAAGCTATTTTGCAGAGAACCCCAAAATCTCCACAAGCCAGTAGTAGAAGAAGTGAAAATAGACAAACATAGATTCGTTTAGAATTTTAAAAAGTATTTATGACCCAAAAGATTAAAAAAAATAAAAAAAAAATTTAGATTTGTTTTTTTTTAAAAAATTAAAAATAATTTGAAAGCAATAAAAATCAAAATTATATTATTAAAATTTTAAAAAGTATTTATGACCTAAAAGATAAAAATATACAAAAATAATAAGTTTTTTTTTCACCCAATTTTTTTTTTTTTAGTTTTTTAGGAAAAAAAAATTTGAAACTAGTTTCTGAAAATAAAAACAAACGTATTGAAATTGATAATCTAACCATATTCTTTGAAAAAGTTTAAATTATCTCAAATTAGTCATCTCAACTTAAGAGTGTGTTTGGGCTCAATGGGTTCATTTTGTGATCTAATTCAATGATCATTTTAATTTTACAATTCAGTAACTAAAATATTTAAAACTCTTTCAAAAATTATAATAAAAAACACAAATCACTAAATCACATCATTCCACTAGCAAAACTTTTACCGATGAATAGTGTCATCGTCGCTAAATGGTTAACTCTTTGCCCACGCCAACATGTCGTCGCCAAAAGTAAGCACACTAATAGCAACGCTCATTGTGTTGCTAAAACATAAGCCTCATAGGTAAAAGTTTTGAAATTTTGGCGCCAACCAAAAAATTTGGCACTAAAATAATGTTATGCCTTTATAGCGACGACAACAAATTGCGTCGGTAAAGGTATACTTTTACCAACGAAATTGATCACTGTGTCGCCAAAAATATACTTTTGGCGATGAAAAATTGACGTCGTCACCAAAAGTAGTTGCCAAAAGTGCAATTTCTTATAGTGACTGCATGTTGATTAGGGAAAACTGAAACTAATCAAATGGTTGAGTCATTGAATATGACGGTTGAATTAGCACATTAAATGTGTGCCTGGATTGATCGTTGTATATGATGAACTATTTAAATACATTGCATATGTATCTTGTTTGGGAGGAGATAGGGGATGTACTCCACAGTTTGGGAGGAGACAGGGGATGTACTCTCAAACCTGTTTGGGAGGAGATAGGGGATGGACTCCATTGATAACTAAGTTGGCCAGAGTGTCCAGGGTGAAAGTCTCGAAATCCTAATTACATTTGCATAACATGGATAATTGAACTATTGAAATGTTTTAATATGAATTGTAGTCTCATTTGAATTGTGGAAAATGGAAATGTTTTAATATGAGTTGTAGTCTCATTTAATTGTTTGGCTAGAAATGAACCATGTTTATGAATTTGAATTGGATAAGTGAAGGAAAGTGGAATGAAACACGGACATATTTGTCATGGAATTAGGAAATATTGTGAATTGGTTTTACAAGTGTTAACCATTTATCGAATGCTAATGTTTTAGTTATTTCTCATATTTGGTTTAGTATATCTCTACTGGGCTTTGGCTCACCCTTTATGGGACATCATTTTCAGGTGCAGGTGATATGCCACCTCCAAGGACGTAGCTTGGGAGGCTTAGAGGCTGAAAGATCTTTTTGTTGTTATCTTTTGTATTACATGTAAATCAAGCCAAGGGATTATTTTGAATAAAGAGTTAGAACTCTTCTTTTGTTGAACCCAAGTCTTGACTTGGAGAGTTGTAAGCCCGTAGGGCATTTACTTTTGTTGTCAACATGTAATACTTTTGTATCTAATACTCTGATGGATGGAATATGATATCTCTTTCTTGTATCATTATTTATGATTTATGGGTTTATTTTGAGGGCGTGACACACTATACCTTAACGATCTATTTGGAAATTAAATAAAAAAGGAAGTTAAATAGAAAAGGAAATTGAATAAAAATAAAAATGGAAGTTGCATGAAATTAAAATGGAAGTTCATTCAAGAAACCTCTATACCTTAATGATCTATTTGGAAATTAAGTAAAAAATGAAGTTGAATAGAAAAGGAAAATGAATACAATGGAAGTTGAATAAAAATAAAAACGGAAGTTGCATAAAATTAACAATGGAAGTTCATTCAAGAAACCACTATACCTTAACGATCTATTTGGAAATTAAACAAAAAAGGAAGTCGAACAGAAAAGAAAATTGAATAAAAATAAAAGTTGAATAAAAATAAAAATGGAAGTTGCATAAAATTAAAAATGGAAGTTCATTCAAGAAACCTCTATACCTTAACGATCTGTTTGGAAATTAAATAAAAAAATTAAGTTAAATAGAAAAGGAAATTGAATAAAAATTGAATTTGAAGAAAAATAAAAATGGACGCTCTATAAAATAACAATGGAAGTTTAATCAACAAATCACTATAACTTAACGATCTATTTGAAAATTAAATAAAAAAGGAAGTCGAATAGAAAACGAAATTGAATAAAAATGGAATTTGAATAAAAATAAAAATGGAAGTTGCATAAAATTAACAATGGAAGTTCATTCAAGGAACCACTATAACTTAACGATCTATTTGGAAATTAAATAAAAAAGGAAGTTGAATAGAAAAGGAAATTGAATAAAAATGAAAATTGAATAAAATGAAAATGGAAGTTGAATAAAACTAAAAATGGAAGTTCATTCAATAAACCACTATACCTTAACGATCTATTTGGAAAGTAAATAAAAACTGAAGTTGAATAGAAAAATGGAAATCTTTCACGAACTTCCTGTAATAACCTGCCAAACCCAGAAAGCTACGAACCTCGGACACACTAGTCGGCCTCGGCCAATTCACTACGGCTTCAATTTTGCTAGGATCAACCGAGATACCCTCTTCATTAATCACATGACCCAAAAATGAGATAGTAGAAAGCCAAAACTCACACTTGTTAAACTTAGCATACAGTTTCCGGTCTCTCAAAATCTGTAAGGCAAGTCTCAAATGATTTTCATGTTCAGTTTTACTCCTGGAATAGATCAGTATATCATCAATGAAAACAACTACAAACTCATCTAAATATGGCTGGAAGACTCTGTTCATTAAATCCATAAATGCAGCAGGGGCATTGGTCACTCCAAAAGGCATTACCAAAAATTCGTAGTGGCCATATCTCGTCCGAAAAGCAATTTTCTCAACATCCTTGGCTTTAACTTTAAGTTGATGGTAACCCGACCTAAGGTCAATCTTAGAAAAGACTCGTGCTCCTTGTAGTTGATCAAGCAAATCATCAATCCTAGGTAATGGGTACTTGTTCTTAATGGTGACCTTATTAAGTTCTCTGTAATCAATGGAAAGACGAAGTGTGCCGTCCTTTTTCTTAACAAATAAAACGGGCGCTCCCCATGGTGAAGTGCTCGGCCTAATAAATCCCTTATCCAACAATTCTTGTAATTGCAGTTTCAATTCCCTAAGTTCAGCTGGAGCCATTCTATACGGTGTTTTGGAGATCGGCTGTGTTCCCGACATGATATCAACAGTAAACTCTATTTCTCTATCGACTAAGTGACCAGGAAAATCATTTGGAAAGACGTCGGGGAATTCATTGACAACTGGAATGTCGGCTAAATTAGCATTTCCATTCTGATCATTCAGTATACTACACAAGTAACCTTGACACCCTTTCTGAATTAACTTATAGGCCCTAACGGACAAAATCAAATAAGGTGGGGGCACTACCCCTTTACCTTGGAAAATAACCTCGGCTTGGTTTGGGGGTTTCAGTGTGACACTCTTCGAAACACAATTAATAGATGCGTGATTTGCTACTAACCAATCCATTCCCAATATAACATCAAAATAAACTATGTCCAATGGCATTAAATCAACTAACAATTCAACATTCTCAATCACAACAACACATGCACTATAGATGGATGCAACAATCATAGATCTCCCAGATGGAGTAGACATAGATAATACATAATCAAGGGGTTCTAGTTTCCTATTAATCTTCTCGGCAAACTTAGCAGATACAAACGAATGCGTAGAACCCGAATCAATCAATACATAAGCATCTTGGGAGCAAATTAGGAGTATACCTGACACCACCGTCTCAGCATTCTGAGTGTCTCCTGGTACTAGCGCAAACACTCTGCCCTGCCTCATCTCTCCTTTTCCAACATTACCCTTCTGAACGAAACCCGAGGTATTCTCACATTTCTTGCTGGTATCAGTCTTTGTCTTAGGACAATCTTTCACATAATGCCCCATTTCACCACATTCATAACAAGCTCCAGACGCCCAACGACAAACCCCGAAATGTTGCTTCCCACAATCCGAACACATCGGTTTAGTATTACCTTCCTGCCTTAGGTAACCAGTACTGCCCATGTTCGTCTTCTTCTTGGTGCCCAACTGCGCTCGGCGACTGTCATAATTCTGTCTCTTTTTCTAGTTCTCTCCCGAACTCTGGTATCTGTTCAAGTTAGCCTCAGCCAGAATGGCTTTGTCCAACACTTCGGCGTAGGTCGGCATATTGTGCAGGTTAACCCGGTCTTGAATCGGTCCGCGAAGCCCACTCTCAAACTTTCTAGCCTTCATATATTCATCGTTGGCCATGTGAGGTGCAAACCTCGCCAATTCAGTAAAAGTGCGGTCATATTCCGCCACTGTTCGGTTGCCCTGCGTCAAAGTCTGAAATTCAATAGCCTTGCGGTTTCGAACACTTAGAGGAAAGTGTTTGTTGTAGAACAACTCCAAAAATCTGGTCCAGGTTAAGTTTGGATTGCTTTCCCGAACCATCATCCACCATCTGCGAGCGTCATCATCTAAGGTGAACGCTGCCAATGTCACCTTCTGAGTGTCAGTGCTGGGGAAGATCTCGAACACCTTCTCCATTTCCAAAACCAATGCCTCAGCCTTCATCGGCTCTATACCCCCAGAGAATCTCGGCGGTTTCATCTTCTTAAACTCACTAATCAAGGCGATCGTGCCGTCCCCATACAAGGCTGGCTGTGGAGGAACTTGTGGCACTGGGGGAGGTAGAGGCGGTGCTACATTTCGGCCATTGGTCTGCTCAGCCTGAGTCGAAGTAGCACTAGCGTACTGCTGTCTTGTTTGCCTCAACTCGCGGGCCAAACCTTCAACTAACCTTTCCAGTCTGTCCAATCTGTCTTCGGGCCGATCTCGGCCAATTGGAGGTCTACCTCTCCTCATGATACTATGAGTATGCAAAGTGTGACTTTTAAGCAAATAAGCAAATAACCACGTAGGCAAGTAACAAATAGACAAGTCAAGACAATGCACACATTGTTCAAATAGCAAGCACTATGATGCAATCCTAGCATCTTTCTAAGGGAAACCCTATGCTCTTTAGGACTCAAAGTGTGTGAATAACGTATACTAAGGAACTTGTGCTCTAATACCATTCTGTCACGACCCCAACCCACCCCTAGTAGGATGGCGTCGTGATGGCCAGTAATCCATGATTTCCGAAGGCCAACTTACAAAGATCAAACACAATCAGAGTATAATATACGTGGGGCTCACAAATGCGGAAGTAATAAATCAAAATACAAGTGGTCCTTAAGAGCGGTACATAGATCAAATGTAACGACATACATGACATGGTTTTACATTCGGTTGATAACAAAATACATGTTACAATCTTGATCAAAAGGCTTCTAAAGCCGACATGTGCAAATACAAAAATCACAAGCCAAAGAAGCATAATCTTCAAGATTTGCCGACGTAAATACAAATTTGCCGACATAAAACAAGTCAAGCCGACGTGACAAGAATCCAAACAAGCTTTGCAAAACACATCTAGGCGTCGCCGCCGTCCTGCTCATCACCTACATATATATAGAGAAGGTGAGCTTGGATACTCAGTGAATGGTACTAAAAATAAAGGTTTTGCATGAATAATAGCCGAAGTCTTTTCAAACAACACATGCCAAAACCATACGAATAATAGCCGAGATCCTTTCAAAGCAAAACACATCAAAACTTTATCAAATCAAGGGATGAACTGTATTCATCTGTCAAGTCTCACAAGTCTCAAGGGATGCTTACTGGCATCGGCAAAACACAATCAAGCTTTCCGAACAATAAATCCACGCGGTAATCCGTCAGTGGCAAAACAAAGGACTGCACGATCCGTAATCGATTAGTCGAAGGTACTGCGAAAGTTTAGAGTCCTCCAGCACGAGGGACTTGTGTTACTTAGGCCCGTAGCCCTTTTTAACACAATAGTTTTTCCAAGAAAGGACCATATCCTTTTAACACAAGGGTGCTGCGAAAGTTTAGAGTCCTCCAGTACGAGGGACTTTTACACTTAGTGCTGCGAAAGTTTAGAGTCCTCCAGCACAAGGGACTTACCAAAGATAACATCAAAACAAAGCTTATGCTTGATACATCGGAATAAGGCTAATCATTCATGCTTATCAAATACTTTCATCAAAACGAAGCAAAGCAAGATTTATCAAACCATTATAACATAGCTTTATTAAAAGCACCACTCACCTAGATCTTCTCGGGTGTAGGCTCAAAGCAAAGGTCAAAGTCCTACAATCACATGGCAAATCACATTCTCAAAACAAGCTTTTCAAGCATGCAAATGATCTCGGCATTCTCACCAAATCTAAGTCAATAACAAAGCAAAACATGCTGAGAGTTGAAACTCCGTTTTCCATCTCACGGAAACACACTGGGTACCATCCAGGTCTTGCCGAGGTCTCACACCTCCTTGCCGAGGTGTGGTCCTGATGGCCACATTCAAAACGAGATCGGGGAAAAACCTGGGTTTCCCCCTTGAAGAATGCAAAGAACAAGATCATGAAGAACATCAAGAACATGCATGCTGAAATCATAATTTGTTTATTCAAAATCTGAGATTTAATGCTAAGAGTTCAAAAACACGGACCTGGGTACCCCCACAAAGAAATCGCGTGAAAGCAAACACAAAAACACGGTTCTTGTCATAAACTTTCGGATCAAAGCAAGACTTTTCTTCAAGAACACATGAACATTATTTTCTCTTCAAAAACCAACTTCAAATCAATGCATGGCATGCAAAACAGATTCAATCATGCAATGCAGCTTGATAATCAATAAGAATAATCAGAGTAGAGCAAGAATCTAACCTCAAAACTCGAATCCAACGGTTCGATCCTCAAAGATCCAGCTCGGAACTCTACTTTCTCACTCTAAAACTCCTTCTCCCTCTTCTAGAGTTTCTCTCTCCTCAAGAACAAGGACTTACAACAAAATGATGCAAAATGATATGTTTTAGATCTGTCGGCTGACTTAACCTTCATCTCAGACACGCGGCGCTACAGGGTTGGTTTAACTCAAAAGGTGATTGATTGATAAGACAAGTCTCTGACAAAGCGTATGCAACAAGCTAAGGCAAGACACATCGGCAATCAATGATATCGGCTAAAGTCAAAACTTCAGCACAGGGTAACAATGAGGTCGGCTAGGGAGGACGACACTTGACTAAGCTGTGCCATACCTTGGCCTGGATGTGCCACACCTCGGTCTAGGCCATACCTGCCCTGGAACAAAATCACTAAGCGCAAAACATCTCGGCCTAGATAGCGACATCTCGGCTAACATGCCGGGGTAAAGATGGAGGTCAACCAACTGGTTCCAAAAGGTTCTAAGTACAAGGGTTCAGAGGTGAACTAGGCTAAGCTGACCTCGGCTACACACCAAGCAAGGATCAGAATCCAGCAAGCAGCACTTAATCAAAGCAAGACAAAACAAGATTTACAGACATATCAAGACAAGATCATACATGAATGTATGCAAGCATGGCTAAGTCAAAATGAGGGTTGTTACAATACCACTATACCTTAACGATCTATTTGAAAATTAAATAAAAAAAGAAGTAAAATAGAAAAGGAAATTGAATAAAAATAAAAATAGAAGTTACATAAAATTAACAACGGAAGTACATTCAAGAAACCATTATACATTAACGATCTTTTTGAAAATTTAATAAAAAAGAAAGTTGAATAGAAAGGAAAATTGAATAAAAATGGAAGTTGAATAAAAATAAAAATATAAGTTCATTCAAGAAACCACCATACCTTAACGATCTATTTGGAAATTAAATGAAAAATGAAGTTGAATAGAAAAAGAAATTGAATAAAAATAAAAATGAAAGTTGCATAAAATAAAAAATGGAAGTCTATTGAAGAAACCACCACACCTTAATGAATTATTTTGAAATTAAATAAAAAAATAGGATGGTGAATAGAAAAGGAAATTGAATAAAAATGGAAGTTGAATAAAAATAAAAATGGAAGTTGCATAAAATAAAAAATGGAAGTTTATTCAAGAAACCACTGTACCTTAACGATATATTTAGCAATTAAATAAAAAAGGAAGTTGAATAGAAAAGGAAATTGAATAAAAATTTAAGTTGAATAAAAATAAAAATGGAGGTTGCGTAAAATTAAAAATAGAAGTTCATTCAAGAAACCACTATACCTTAACGATCTATTTGGAAATTGCATAAAAAAGAAGTTGAATGGAAAGGGAAATTGAATAAAAATGGAAGTTGAATAAAAATAAAAATCGAAGCTCATTCAAGATCCCACTATACCTTAACGATCTATTTGGAAATTAAATAAAAAAGGAAGTTAAATAGAAAAGGAAATTGAATAAAAATTGAAGTTGAATAAATATAAAAGTGGAAGTTGCATAAAATTAACAATGGAAGTTCATTCAAGAAACCACTACACCGTAACAATTTGTTTGGAAATTAAATAAAAAAGGAAGTCGAATAGAAAGAGAAATTGAATAAAAATAGAAGTTGAGTAAAAATAAAAATGAAAGTTCATTGAAGAAACCATTATACGTTAACGATCTATTTGGAAATTAAATGACAAATGAAGTTGAATAGAAAAGGAAATTGAATAAAAATGGAAGTTGCTTAAAATTAAAAATGGAATTTCATTCAAAAAACCACTATACCTTAAAGATCTATTTGCGAATTAAATAAAAAAGGAAGTTGAATATAAAAGGAAATTGAATAAAAATTTAAGCTGAATAAAATTAAAAATGGAAGTTGCATAAAATTAAAAATCGAAGTTCATTCAAAAAGCCAATCTACCTTAACGAATTATTTGTAAATTAAATAAAAAAGGAAGTTGAATAGAAAAGGAAATTGAATAAAAAAAAATGGAAGTTGCGTAAAATTAAAAATGGAAGTTCATTCAATAAACCAATGTACCTTAACGATTTATTTCGAAATTAAATAAAAAAGGAAGTTGAATAGAAAGGGAATTGAATAAAAATGGAAGTTGCATAAAATTAAAAATGGATAGTTCATTAAAGAAACCACTATACCTTAACGATCTATTTAAAAATTAAATAAAAAATGAAATTGAATAGAAAGGGAAATTGAATAAAAATGGAAGTTGAATAAAAATAAAAATCAAAGTTCATTCAAAATCCCACTATACGTTAACGATCTATTTGGAAATTAAATAAAAAAGGAAGTTAAATAGAAAAGGAAATTGAATAAAAATTGAAGTTGAATTAAAAAAAAATGGAAGTTACATAAAATTAACAATGAAAGTTCATTTAAGAAACAACTATACCTTAGTGATCTGTTTGGAAATTAAATAAAAAAGGAAGTTGAATAGAAAGGAAAATTGAATAAAAAAGGAAGTTAAATAAAAATAAAAATCAAAGTTCATACAAGAAACCACTATACCTTAACGATCTATTTAGAAATTAAATGAAAAATGAAGTTGAATAGAAACGGAAATTGAATAAACATGGAAGTTGCATAAAATTAAAAATGGAAGTTCATTCAAGAAACCACCATACCTTAACGATCTATTTGGGAATTAAATAAAAAAGAAAGTTGAATATAAAAGGAAATTGAATAAAAATTTAAGTTGAATAAAATTAAAAATGGAAGTTGCATAAAATTAAAAATGGAAGTTCATTCTAGGAACTACTATACCTAAACGAATAATTTTTAAATTAAATAAAATAGGAAGTGGAATAGAAAAGGAAATTGAATAAAAATGGAAGTTGAATAAAAATAAAAATGGAAGTTGCATAAAATTAAAAAAGAAAGTTCATTGAGGAAACCACTATACCTTAACGATCTATTCGGAAATTAAATAAAAAAGGAAGTTGAATAGAAAGGAAAATTGAGTAAAAATGGAAGTTGAATAAAAATAAAAATCAAAGTTAATTCAAGAAACCACTATACCTTAACGATCTATTTGAAAATTAAATAACAAAGGAAGTTAAATAGAAAAGTAAATTGAATAAAAATTGAAGTTGAATAAAAATAAAAATGGAAGTTGCATAAAATTAACAATGGAAGTTCATTTAAGAAACCACTATACCTTAACGATCCGTTTTGAAATTAAATAAAAAAGGAAGTTGAATAGAAAGGGAAATTGAATAAAAAGGGAAGTTGAATAAAATTAAAAATCAAAGTTCATTCAAAAAACCACTATACCTTAACGATCTATTTGGAAATTAAATGAAAAATGAAGCGGAATAGAAAATGAAATTGAATAAAAATGGAAGTTGCAGAAAATTAAAAATGGAAGCTCATTCAAAAAACCACCATACCCTAACGTTTTATTTGGGAATTAAATAAAAAAGAAATTGAATATAAGAGGAAATTGAATAAAAATGGAAGTTGAATAAAAATAAAAATGGAAGTTGCATAAAATTAAAAATGGAAGTTCGTTGATGAAACGACTATACCTTAACGATCTATTTGAAAGTTAAATAAAAAATGAAATTGAGTAGAAAGGGAAATTGAATAAAAATAAAAATGGAAGTTGCATAAAATTAACAATGGAAGTTCATTTAAGAAACCACTATACCTTAACGATTCGTTTTGAAATTAAATAAAAAAGGAAGTTGAATAGAAAGGGAAATTGAATAAAAAGGGAAGTTGAATAAAAATAAAAATCAAAGTTCATTCAAGAAACCACTATACCTTAACGATCTATTTGGAAATTAAATGAAAAATGAAGTTGAATAGAAAATGAAATTGAATAAAAATGGAAGTTGCAGAAAATTAAAAATGGAAGTTCATTCAAAAAACCACCATACCTTAACGTTTTATTTGGGAATTAAATAAAAAAGAAATTGAATATAAGAGGAAATTGAATAAAAATGGAAGTTGAATAAAAATAAAAATGGAAGTTGCATAAAATTAAAAATGGAAGTTCGTTGATGAAACGACTATACCTTAACGATCTATTTGAAAGTTAAATAAAAAATGAAATTGAGTAGAAAGGGAAATTGAATAAAAATAAAAATGGAAGTTGCATAAAATTAAAGATGGAAGTTCATTGAAGAAAACACTATACCTTAACGATCTGTTTGGATTTATATAAAAAAGGAAGTTGAATAGAAAGGGAAATTGAATAAGATTGGAAGTTCAATAAAAATAAAAATGGAAGTTGTATAAAATTAAAAATGGAAGTTCATTCAAGAAACCAATATACATTAACGAATTAGTTGGGAATTAAATAAAAAAGGAAGTTGACTAGAAAAGGAAATTGAATAAAAACAGAAGTTCAATAAAAATAAAAATGTAAGCTGCATAAAATTAAAAATGGAAGTTCATTGCAGAAACCAC
>JAPPVO010000036.1:0-109244 GCA_030407325.1 Camellia japonica
TTGATGCAATTATTGCTATTGAACACATCACTGAATCTTCGTTGTCGCCTTACTGACTGGTATTCACCATAATCCTCGAATAACTCATCTTTAGATTCATCCTCACTATCGTATTGATAATAAGAAGATCGTCTCAAGACGTTGTGGTTAATAGGCTGGCCTTGGGCAAATCCATAGTGCGGTTCCTATTAACGTTGTGACTAACAGGTTAGTCTTGGGCAAGTCCCTTGACTCGAATCCTATTAGATCTTTCTCTACGATCATCGTCAATAGAGCTTGTGCTTCCTCTTTCGATGAATGACATCGAGCCAGGAGAAACCTTGCTTTGATACCACTTGATGTAGCAGAATACACGGGGACTAGATATCGTTCTAGTAGATGAAAGGGGCTCTCGAATCCATGAGAAAAATAGAACCTTGAATCCACAAGGAAGAGAAAATATCTTAATATTATTGATTGAATTAATAAAAGTTCCCTTTGCCATGAGGCTTACATAGCTATTTATAATAAACTAAACCTAATACTTGTAGGAAAAGTAATTCTAAAATAAACTAAAAAACTTAAATCAATACAAATAAGGAACCTAAGAAAATAGGAAACTAAAATTGTAAACTATTTAAAACCTAGTCAAAATCTAATTCCAAAATAATAAAATTAAGAAATCTAATAATTCTAAAATATTTATACTAAATTACAAGAATCCTAATAAAATAATATATCAAAAATATTAAAAATAAAAATTTAAAAATTCTTAAAATCTTGTCCTACATCAATTTCTTAAGAATATTGTATCACAAAACAACTTCTTTAGCGTTCTATTATCCTCGGATAATGGAATCAGATACGATGGAAAACCCAAGTTTCAGATTACATCAGTCACTAGCCATCCTTGTTTGCACTGCCTTGTGCATCTATCCAACAAGTTCTAAATCTCCTTCAGTATCTGCCTTGTCTGCAGCTGGGAACGAAACAGACTGGCTTGCACTGCTTGCCTTCAAGGATAGGATAACTCAAGATCCACAGAGTGTCATGAGTTCTTGGAACAGCTCAATACATTTTTGTCAATGGCTGGGAGTTTTTTGCAATAACCAACATCCTAGAAGAGTCACCGTCTTAAATCTGCAAAGCAAAAAGTTGACAGGTTCAATGCCTCCCCACATGAAGGTAATCAATCTCGGAGACAATGATTTCCAAGGTCCAATTCCTCAAGAGCTTGGGCGCTTGTCACGACTTCAAAACCTCAACCTCAGCAAAAATGCCTTTGAAGGGGAAATCCTGAGCAACTTATCTTACTGTTCAGATATGCAAATCATCAACTTGAACTACAACAATCTTGTCAGTGAAATCCCATACCAGCTGAGCTATCTCTCAACAAAGAAACTCAGTGGATTACTCTTGGCAATCTCTTCGGCCTTTATGTTGGAGGAAACCAATTTACTGGTCACATCCCAGTTTCATTGGATGGCAATTTGAACCTAACCTGACGGGGACCCGACCTCTCCGTTCCTGATTAGAATGGCTTTTCTTCAAAAAATAACCCCGACGGGTCGGGGATGGTATTCGAAAATGCATACCCGATAATGTTCGGGCCGCGGACGGGGGGACGGTGATACGTTCTCCAGCCCCATCCCCATCCCCGTCTCTGTTTCCCCAAACTGAAATTTCTATGATACCCCTATATATATATAAACCAAACCCTAACATAACACAACCTCACACACACATAGAGCCTCACCGTCTCTCTCTCTCTCTCACATCTCTCTCGGTTTCTCTCTCTCTCTCTCTCTCTCCAAGTAGAATCAGCCAAGTACCCACCACCATATTCAAGAAAGATCAAGAAAATGTCTGAAAACAGTGACCAAGAAGGGAAAACAATAAAGAACTCAGCTATTGAGAAAGAAGAAAAAGAAAAAGATGAAGAGAAGGAAAATGATGTTTCAGAAGAACAAACCCCATTAGTGATTGTTGCTGTTGATACAGAGTCCTCTGACAAATTGACTAGAGAAGAATATATTGATTTCACAAAAGCCCAAATTGATCTTAATATTCCAGCATAAAAAACAGAATCAGAATGCAGGTAACTACTTGTTCTTGAGCCAAAAACTTATTCTTTCACTAATGTATTCAATCTTCTGTGTGTAATATGCACTTGGGTTGCATTCAATTGCAGTTATTTCTTTTTCTCTACAACCAAAACAGAGCATCTAAGGTTGTCATCATTTATGGATTTTTTTTGGGTTAGGGAGTTTTTGGGGTTGGGGAAACCTGATCCCCGTTAGGGGGTAGGGGCGGTGATAGGTTCCCCGTCGGGGATCGGGGCCGGAAACGGGGGAATTTTCACCATCGGGGATCAGGGACGAGGAGTGTGATCCCATGCCTCCAAACTAGTAGAACTTTATTTTTCTTTCAATAACTTTACAGGAACCATGCCTCCAAACCTCGGAAGCTTAAAGGGACTAGCTAGGTTCACAGTCGCCCATAATCTGCAACAAACTGTGGCAGCAGAAGGATTTAGCTTCTTAACTTCTTTAACTAACTGCAGCAACCTCCAGGAACTGGACATAGGCCTTAACAAGTTCAAAGGTGAATTACCAACTTTGATTGCAAATTTTTCAACTACTCTTCAACAGCTGATTGCAGGAGCAAACCAGATATCAGGAACCATCCCTGAAGGAATAGAGAATTTAATTGGCTTGACATGGTTGGTAATCTCCATGAACTCAATCACAAGAGAAATTCCAGTGGGTATTGGCAAACTCAAAAGATTGGTGGATCTTCGCCTGTTTGATAATAGAATTTCATAGTGTAACATGCCCGCGAGGGGACCTCAACGGGGTTATAGTTAGGACTCGATTTGTGTCGGTTCTAAATCTAAACCAAAGAGTCCAACTCTGGCAAATCGTTTTGAAGAAAAACAGATTTTTGAAAAAGTAGTGCCAAACATGGACTGCTTTGCCAGATACAGAGTCGCCACCTAAATGTTTTAAAATGGGAAATTTAGGAAACCCTGACTCGGTGCCGAAGGCCACGTGTCCGTCATCACCAAAGTTGTCTTGGCTCGGGAGCTTGGGTACGATCGGGGAAGGTCAGCTATGAGCACCCCCTTTCGCCCGGTCCGAAGACCGGCCTCTACTAACTGTGATATTCGATTTTGAAAAACGTTATGCGTTCTTATTCCAATTATTAGCCTAGAATTACTATGTTATGCGCGCAGCAAACAAGTATAGACTAGATTGCCTAATTTGGAAATGAGCATTGCACATCCGTTTGTTTTGAAAGCGTTTTGGAATTTGCTACTCGCAAGTAGGCTAAAACACGGATTTCAACGAGTTTTTCCAACTCAAGCAATCCAACCTCCACCCACAGGCATTCAAACAGTTTATGTCATATAAGCATTTAGCCACATGGTAATTATGCTGTTATGGCAACATTCACACGCATGCGATATGCTAAAGCATAAATACTTACATCGTACTCCGTGCCAAAACAATAAACTGGTTAGCAAACATGCATGTCCTAGTTCATGTTAAAATGGCTAATGCAACACATACAGAGATGCAGTTTAGAGTAGGCTCGGCTAACCCTAAAATGGCATGTGAAATGCAATCATTCGGTGCACGTATTCAAGTTAGATTTGAAAACACGATGCGGTTTGTATGATGTACCGAGCCCGGTGCATGTAAACAAATGCATGGATGCACGCATGCATTGTGTAGACACCCCATTTTTGACCGACCTTAAGACTCCGATGTCACCGATTGAGCGCTCGGTGATGTTGCATCCGTGCTCGTTCAGAAGTCCCAGAGTCGCGGCCGTGCGCCCTGCCTCCGGACTTCCGAACCCTCTTGTGCCTTGTCTCGGTTTGCGAACCAGACTCGGTTTTTCTCCGTTTCCTTTTCTAAAGGGAGGGAGTAGTCCTGTAGACTATCTCTCGGTGGCCGTGGGCTACTTTTCATGGCCGTAGGCCATTTTGCCCATTTCGGAGCCCGGTTCCGGTTTTCGGAGCCGTCAGGCTGTGTGCCTCGGTTCGGGACTGCCCAACCATCTCGATTTCTCCGGTTTCTTGCATGCATCCATTTACTCCCTAACGAGGACACTGGGGTCTCAGATACCCACTTTGTGGCCGAATGCACTTTCGGTGCTTACCGCCTATTTTCGGGGCCGCGAACCTCGCGGTTTGGGCCCCGAGCATTCATTTTGCACCGGTTTCTGTTCAATTTTGGCAAGTGCCTATGTTTTATCATAACGAGGAACACTGGGGCCTCAGATACCCACTTCGTGGCCGAACACCACTTTCGGTGCTTAACGGCCGGTTTTCGGGCCCTGAACCTCGCGGTTTGGCCCCCGAGCATTCGTTTCGCATCGGTTTTTGTTCAATTTTGGCAGGTACCTCTGTTTTAGCACCAGGAAGATCACTGGAGGGTGGGAGGCCAGCAATTATCTTAGATAACCAGTTATGCTCTTCCGGCGCCCGTTTTGCTCACTTCCGGGCTAATGTTGAACACCCTAGGGCCATTTTCTTCCAACCACAACTACATATCTGTGATGAGGGAACATGGGAGGACACCAAAAAGTACTGGTCGGCCAGTAATTGTGATTTTCATTTTTGAGCCTCTCTTTCAAGTTCAATGTTGTGACTCTTGTTCCAGAGTTGTCAAATTCCAACCATGGGGCCTTGTTCTACACACCTGGGAGGACCCTAAAAGTTGGTGGCCGGCCATTAATTGTTGTCTTCATTTTTGGCCATGGCCGGCCGGCCATAGAGAGTGGCTGGCCGACCAGTGGGGTGGCCGGCCGGCCATCTTCAAGAAAAGTGCATGGCCGGCCAGCTTTCTGCTTTTGAACCCTTTACAGCTGTCCAGCTGCTTTTCAAAATATCCCTGTCCTCCGGGGGATATTTTGGGAGGGAAAGCTTGGATGCATTTCCCTCCCTTTTACACCCCTTTCTTGCCCATTTAAGGGGCTGACCTCCTCCTTTGTTGAGGTTACAAAATTTCATCTCAAGAGCCTCTCTTCCAAAACCTCCATTTCCATAGCCAAAAACCCTAAAAAGCTTCAAGTTTCTAGCTCCTCTCTTCATCAACCCTAAGCATCACCATCACCACCTCCATTTCAGCAGCAAAGGAGTGATTTTCAAAGGCTAGGGATCAACAAATTGAAGCCAAGAAGCCATCAAAGTTAGATCTTCAAGGGTAAGACTCTATTTCCCTTTTTTGAGCACAACTTTGAGTCAATTCTTTACCCTATTTGCTTTTTGTTTTGGGCTCCGACCACTACTGGTTTTAGGCTTATTTTGAGCCCCCCTACAACTTTGTAGAAGGGCTCAGCTCTGTTTGGTGTCTCCATGATGCACCTCTTTCAATACCACTCTTTAGGCCAATAAATTGCATGCTTTGTTTGGCTTTTGAGTGATCCATTTTCGAGCCTGAAATAAACTGTGAGTGGGACTATTTTGAGCCCCTATTCAACATTGAAGAAGGGCTCAACCATGTTTGGCCTCTCTATCATGCACTTTCTTTGTAATTCTCTATATTTACCGTAAAATTGCATGATTTATTTGGCCTGTTTGTGATCTGATTTGGAGCATCTCATGAACTGATATTGTGCTTATTTTGATCCCCCCTTCAACATTGAAGAAGGGCTCAACCTTGTTTTCATGCTCTGTATGCCACTTGCTTTGAAATCATGTTTTACCCTTGCTCTTGCATGCTATTTTTAGCTCATGAGTGATCTGTTTTCGAGCATGCAATATACTGTTAGTGGGCCTATTTTTAGCCTCTCTTCAACATTGAAGAAGGGCTCAACCATGTTTGGTAACTCTATCTTATACTTGTTTCACAATTCTCCAATTTACCGTAAAATTGCATGCTTGTTAGGCTTTCTTAGCTTATGTTTTGAGCCTTCATCAGGCTAGGAAAGAGTCTTATTTTGGCCTTCTTGTCATATTTTGTTAAGGGTCCAAGACTGTTTGATGCATCCTTTTGGTATCTCATGTTATAGCCTTTGTTGGCTTTATTTTGCATGCTATGTTAAGCATATCTACATACTGAATTGAGGGATGTCACCCACTGAAAATGTGCATATTTTTGGTCCCTCTTTAATGTTGTAGAACTGTATTTTTTAGTTTGAGCATTGCACATATCACTTGCTTCATTATTCCCCTCTTTTCCCCCATTTTTGCATGCTATTTTTGCCATACTTGTGATTGTTGTTTGGCCATTCTTTGTACTGTAAAAATGCTATTTTGGGGGCTGCCTTGCTACTGTTTTATATGTCGTGTCCATATTGTGCATGTTTGGCATAGCTGTAGGCCATTTCGGGTGCATAACATTGCATTTCGGGCATCGGGTGTAATTTTGCTATAATTCGGGGGCTGTTTGCGCATCATTTTGGCTGCTGAAATTTACATTTTCCATATGCCATATGCCACATCTCATTTGCATGCCATTTTTGTGCCTTAGGGCTATGCCCCGGTTTGCGTGCCCACGGGCACGCATTTCGAGGCACTTCATTTTCATCCGACGGCCTCTTATGTGAGTGTGGCTGAGGCTCACTCATGTTAGTGTAAGTCCATTTTGCATCCTGTATGTCATTTTAGTCTCATCGCATTGCGTATGCCATTGCCTCGGTTTGCGCGCCCGTGGGCACGTATTTCGAGGCACTTCATTTTTATCCGACGGCCTCCCGTATGAGAGTGGCTGAGGTCCTCTCATGTTGGTATAAGTCCATTCTGCATTCTGTATGCCATTTTCGCATCATTGCATTCTGTATGCCATTTTTCACGGTTTGCGTGTCCGCGGGCACGCACTTCGAGACATCTCATTTTAGCCTCATTACATATCATTTCCATGTCATTTTGCACTCCGTGCGCATCGCCTCGGTTTGCGCCCCGCGGGCACGCATTTCGAGGCACTTCACTTTTATCCGACGGCCTCGTGTGAGAGTGGCTGAGGTCCTCTCATGTTGGTATAAGTCCATTCTGCATTCCATATGCCATTTTAGTCCTGTTGCATTCCGTATGCCATTTTCTCGGTTTGCGTGCCCGTGGGGCATTTCGAGGCATCTCATTTAGTCTCATTCATTGCATTTCATGCATTTCATGCCTTAATCATCTCGGTTTGCGTGCCGTTGCACGCATTTCGAGGCATCTCATTTCATAGCATTGTGCATGCTAGGATTGTATATTAGCTGCATTTCATGCATATCATGCATATTGCATCGTGTTCGGGATAGGAGTTAGCCCGGGCACGGGAAACGAGGCACGTTTCGTACTCCGAGTGACGGGTCTCAATTCCCAAGTCACCGACACTCCGGATTACCCATGATGGAGTTAGGTTTTGTTGTAGCATTCATCTGCATTCACCTATATTGAGTTGTGCAATCCGATCCTCGGCCATCATGCATCGATGCGTGATTGGTGGCACGAGGATCGAGGCATGCATATATTTGTGAAATACATTGCTATGCCCTTTCCTGCTCTCTGTTGCAGCAAAATAAGAATCAGCAACTTTTCGGAGTCTGGCACGCATTTCGAGAAATTGCAAACAGAGGCTAATTGGGCATCCCAGTGGATTTCCGCGCAACAGCCAGCATACATCATTCTCAGAATCGAGGCAGCCCCTGGCTTGCATGCCAGTTTACAGCTTTCTTAGTTTAATTTGTTAATTAATTAGAATTGTTATTATTCGGACTGTATATTCTTTTATTCGGACTGTATTATTTATTCGGACCCTCTGCGCGAGGGCATAATTGTAATAAGTGTGGGTGAGTGTGATGTATGTCTTCCAACCCCACGTCTTTCTTCCCTTTTATTTACCCGCTTATGATGGTTAGATATAGGGCATATTTCAATTAGCATACAGTATGACAGCATGTTTGCATCATTCATCTGTTTTGCACGCACCGGGCTCGGCGCATCATACAAACTGCATTTGTATTTCAATTCCAAATTGAATACGTGTTAGTTGTAGCATTCCATGCCATGTTTAGAATAGCCGAGCCTGCTATAGTTGCATTTTGCATGTGTTGCATTAGGCATTTCTGTATAATTAGGATCATGCATGATTTCTAATCAGTTTCTGTTTTGGCTTGGAGTACTCGGTGAGTTTTATGCTTTAGCATCCTTGCATGCGTGTGAGTGTTGCCATGATAGCATGCTTACCATGAGGCTATTGCTTATGTGATATAACTGCCTTGAATGCCTGTGGGTGGAGGTTGAGTTACTTGAATTGGACAATTCACAAATGTTTGTTTTAAGCCCACTAGATAGTGGCAAAATCATGTTTTCTAAGCCCACCTGAGGGTGGCAAATCCGCGTCTTAGCCTACCTGCGGGTAGCACCATCAAACCATTTTCAAACAAACAAACATGAAATGTTTTGTTCCAATTCAGGCGACCAGTCTATACTTGTTTGCTGCGAGCATCACATAGTAACCTAGGCTAATAACCGGAATAAGAACTCACAATGTTTTCAAAAAAGATATCATGGTTAGTAGAGGCCGGTCTTTGACCGGGCGAGCGGGGGTGCTCACGAAGTGACCTTCCCCAATCGTACCCAAGTTCCCGAGCCGAGGCAACTTTGGTGATGACGGACACGTGGCCTTTGGCACCGAGTCAGGGTTTCCTAAATTTCCCATTAAAAAAAATTTAGGTGGCGACTCTGTATCTGGCAAAGCAGTCCATGTTTGGCACTTCTTTCAAAAAATCTGTTTTCAAAACGATTTGCCGGATTTGGACTCTTTGGTTCAAGATTAAGAACCGTGACATTTGAGTCCTTGAACTGTAGTGACCCAATATGAACAGAACGGGACTTAACCCTCCCGGGGCGTTCGGGGACGTCTACAGTTTCTGGCGACTCTGCTGGGGATTTAGAGAACTTGACTCGAACTCATGATATCTGGTTTTGACTACACTTGTGTGTTTCTTTGCATTGCATTTGCATTGGTGCGCCTAGGACACCGTGTTTGCCATATGCCATTCCCGAACGATTTGCCGGAGGCTTGTCTTGTCAAGGCATGTCCATAAGGCTGATCGGCTCTGGGCTCTGACAGCATGGGAACACAAACCCCGGTTTTACCGGGGCACCCTTTTTGACCATTCGACCTAGTGCATATTCGGATCCATAGTGACCATTCCAAACTAGGACAGGTTGCTTACCCGTTTATAGGTTGTTTGAAACCGCTGCGTGCGTAGTGAAACCCTAGCTCCTGACAAAATAGGACAGGGAAACCCTACCCCAACATAGGGGTGTTTTGGCTCTCACTTATCTGTTATGTGCTTGTTAGAGTGCGTCTCTACAGGGAATGCATGTATCAGTTATGAGTTTGGGCATCAGGCCTGCGGGCACCAGTTCAGTATTTGGGAATCAGTTTACCTGAGGGTATCAGTTTAGGCAGAATTTTGGGGCAGAATTCAGTAGAGGGCACAGTCATCCTTTGCTCGTATCTGTTTTGGTGAAATCAGGCTGAGATGCTGCATGTTTTCTCTTTTGCTAGGTAGTCCTGGAACCATAGCTTCAGAAGGCTCCGAATCCCCCGGGTACATTGGACTAGTGCTGATAGACTTTGTTAGGTCAGAAATTCAATTCAAGGGCAACCAGTGTTCTTTCGCTGAGGCAAGGCAAAGAAAGGCCAGTCAGGGCTCACCGGTTCATCTGATCCGTCAGTCACCAGTCACATCACCTTTGTTCGGACTCAGCAGACCGTGATGGCACAGGGTTCGGAAGAATTTGTGGCCGTGGTAGCAGCGTTGAATCAGGAACTGCCATGCAGGCTGAGACCAGTATTGAAACGCAGCGCCCATCTGGGGCATCTGCCTCACATCCAGCTTTGGGACCCCAGCCGAACTTTGACCCACTTCCGCCAGTGAAGATTTGCAGGTCCGATCCTCGAGAAGGGTTGGCTCAAGCCCAAGTTTTCAGACCCCTGGTGCAGCCTAATGAGAGGCGTTATCCCCTTGATGCTAATGACCTCGATCTGACCGCAGTGAAAATTGCGAACCTTGAGAAGCAATTCAAAAAGGCACAGGGCCTTAACTCCATTCCCGACATTGAGGATGGGCACACCGAGTCTGCCGTACGGCTCCCAGACAGATTCAAAATGCCACATATTGACCGTTTCGACGGGTCTGGGGATCCAATGGTACATATCCGACTTTTCTTGGATGTCCTAAAGCCGATGGGTCTGACTAAGCCACAGAAACTCTCTCTGTATGGAAGAACCCTGTCGGTGTAGCAGCCACTTGGTACGCTAAGTTGGAGGACAAAGTGAAGCAAAACTGGGAAGAATTGGCTGAGGCCTTTGTCGATCAGTATTCTACAATACCCAAGTTGAAATGACCATCCAAGAGCTTGAAGCAACCCGCCAAAACCCAAAAGAGCCTTTTGTGAAATTTGTTGCGAGGTGGAGAGCAAAGGCAGCACAGATGACAGATCGCCGCCCTTCTGAGAGGGATCAAGTGCAGATGATGGTGCGAACCTCGAGCATGATATGTTGCAAAATTGATAGTGGCTCCGCTATTCACTTTCAAAAGTTTGCATGAACTGGGGGTCAGGTCGAGAATGCGTTCAACAGTGGGATCATTCCCAGAACAAGTGAACCGACAAGGAGGGTGATTTCAAGGAGTACCAATGCCGGAAGTAGCACTATTCCCGAACCCACTGAAATCAATACAGTCGCCAGCCAACCCTTTTGCCAATCCAAGCCTACAAACAGCCGACCCAGCCCGAGCCCAAGGCAGAACTTTCACCCCTCTCTATATGAGCCTGACTAGCGCACTAAAACTCCTGATGGAAAGAGGGCATCTCAAACCCCTCGATCCTCAACCTCTTCCCAACCCACTCCCAGCCAGACATAACCCTGCCAAGTACTGTATGTACCATCAGCAGCGCGGTCATGGCACCGACCGTTGCTACCGCCTTCGTCATGAGGTCCAAAATCTCATCGATAACCGGACGATAGCTCCACCTTCAGACCCCAATGACCAAACATTTCCCACCTACCTCAATCTCATCCATACACTGCCATCCACCTATGACCCCAGCATATACATCACCCCGGCCCATCTACCCAAGCCTGAGGTGTTTATCCCAGAAAGCATGGACTTATGCATGATGGGTGCACCTGAACCCCAATCATCTCAAACCCATGAACCCACTACTTCCGAGCTGATGAGGATGATTGAAGATCTTCAAAGAACAGTGGCGGATTTAGCCTTTGGAGTTTTGGCTCCATCATCAACCACATCGCCTACCAGGGAGTTCATGTCAAAAGGCTCCCCAAGCTTGGGACGGGCTGCATTTGAGGAAGGCCAATCCCTTGGCAAAGTGGAAGCGAGTGGAAAGAACAAGATAGGGGCGGACATGGATCCCCATGAGCATCTTCTGTTGGCTGTTGAGGCTTTGAAAGCCGAGGGACTGAACAAAGAACAAGTGCTCGCGGTTGTCACAAAAACTGTGGACGACACTTTTGCCACTCAAGTTGGGGCAGTTTGAATCAGAGGCAAGCCGGGAGAAGGGCCGTTGTACCAGAGAATCCTTTAGCTATAATCCTCCACTCAGAAGAGATCAGCAAACCAGGCCAGCACCTGCCAATCCCTTTGCTGGTGCGTCCAGCAAAAATCCACAAACCCAGAAGTACCAACCCCGAGGTCAGAGGGTCTTCCATGCCCTCCACATGCCTTTATCCAAAGCTTTCCAAATCCTTGTTGGACAAGGCCATCTCAAACCCCTTGAGCCTCGGCCTCTCCCGAACCCTCTTCCGGCTAGCATGATGCTACCCAGTACTGCGCATACCATCAGCAAACTGGCCATACTACCAACAACTGCTTCCGTCTTCGCCATGAAGTACAGGATCTATTTGACAACGGGGTCATCCTCCTGCCGAGCTCAGCAAAGTCTATCGGCACTGGGTCAGTGAACTTGGGGGATAATGTTTATGTGATCGAGGGATGAACCACCTGCGGATGGCGCTCAGATTACTCCAGCTGTGGTGATGGCATGCACTGTTTTGAGCAATGTACAAGTGCTGTTAATTTTGCATTCTGACTTGGGTATTGGGTCAGTTGTTGTTTTGTTTTGAGTCTGTCTTTTGTTTTGAGTCAGTCTCTTTTGTTTTGGGTCTGTCTTGTTGTATCGAGTCAGTCCTGTTGTATAGGAGTCGGGTGATTCCGGGGGGGTGTTACCTCGGGCGTCACCATTTTGTTTTGCGTTTGTCTTTTTGTTTTGTTTTGAGTCTGTTTCTGCCAGGGAGCCAGTTATGCCAACAGATTTTGAATGAAACAGCAGTGATTTTCACGCTCTCGCATTTGCTTCTGCCGTGTGCTAGTTGTGCCGGGATTTGAATGAAATGGCAGTGCATTCCACCTGCTCTCTTGTGCCTTGAAGTCATTGTAATGACCTAAGTTTTTCAAAACCTTTTTGAACACTGCGGTGAAAACAAAGAGGGAGGAATTCCTCGGGATTTGCAAAACTTTGATCAAATTGAGAGAAAGAGAGGCGTGCTAAGCCCTTAATGAATGAAATCATGCTTGTTAGTTGAGTACTGAGAAGGACCCTGCTTTGATCCAGATTGGTCCTACACTGTCTTCAGCGCGAGCGATTTGTCGCTTTCTTAAAAACTTTCAAAAAATGTTTTGCGCGGTCCTGCGAAGACATGTGTGGAATCGCTCTTGAGATTGTGCAGCTTAGGATCGCTCTCAGCCTCGAGACTCAACCCCTTTGCTTCAAACCTTGAACTTGAATTCAGAATGTTCAACGGTCAACTACATGTGAGGCCTGTGTGGCCAGATTTGAAGCAGCCCTCGAACAAGAGGCACCAAAGTCAGATCAAGAAGGTCAGACCTCATCAGAAGAAGCTTGCAAAGCTAGATCAGAAGCACCCCTCGAACTAGGGGCAAAAAAATGTCCGATGTGCTCGAAGAGCCAAGATGATCTCTGCAAATCAACAGCCACTCTCCTGGATAGGATGGCTTCAATCTCAAACCATTTGGCATGGACTGTTACACTTTTACCCTTTGAGAGGCTCGCTGGGCCGAAAACCCGGAAGGGCGACCCAGGCAAAAGTTAGAGCAAGAAAAAGAAAAAAAAAAAAAAAAAAAAAAAAAAAAAAAAAAAGAAAAAAAAAGAAAAAAAAAAATGCAAAAAAAAAAAGAAAAAAAAAAGAAAGAAAAGATGAAAAGAAAGAAAGAAAGAAAGAAAAGAAAGAAAAACAAAGCTCGCAAGGTTGAAAACCTGCAACAGGCGCCTTGGCAAAAGTTAGAGCATAAAAAGGAGAGGTTAAATACCCGAGTGTACCTTAACCCCGAACTACGTAAGGCTTGATTCCCATCTTTGGGATACGTAGGCAACTTCATTCTGAAGTCCAGCCGTAAAACACTTCAATTTGATTGTGTCCATGCGATGGTTCTGGTCATCTTTGTCTTCTCTGTATCTGAGGATTTGGTTGTGTTCGTCACTGCTGACTGAGACTGACTACAATGCGCGCGGTGCCATTCAAACAAGGGGCAACTTTCCGTTGCCATTCAATGCCGCGTGCCTTCAAACAAGGGGCAACTTTCCGTTGCCATGCAGCTCTCTTCAAGCACGGGGCAGTTTTCCTTCTTGGATCCGAGGTTGCATCTCAGAGTAGGTTCATGCTGTTGAGCATGGCCGTTTGCAAAAAGTTTTTGAGAATTTTTACTGAGGTTGACTAATTTCTCGAAAATTATTCCATCTTTTCCAAAAATGGACCATTTTTGGACCCAAAAAAGGAAAATTTTCAGTGCTCATAGCCTGACTTGCATGATTTCAAATCAAAAATCGAACAAGCATGTTAATCTAATTTTCATGTTGGTCAAAATTGTTTTAAAAACCAAAAAAAAATGGTCAAAATGATGAACTAGGGGCACAGTTGAGTCAGGTTTCTGTCTTTTCCCCATCATCAACATACTTGCCAAGAAGGGCACTCTACCTGCCAGAAGAGGGCATTGAAGTAACAGCAAAGGGCTGAAAGCTCTCACATCCTCCAAGCAACGAGGTATCAAGCCAAGTGCGAAGCACGAACTGGAATGGGCAGATATTCCACTCCCTCATCTGGACAGATCTGATCACGTCCAAATCCCCAGCGGCATCATCAACCGATGTCAGCTGCAGATTTGCTACACACCCAGTTGTAACGCAACCCCTCTGTGGGAGAATCACTGTGTGAACAAAATCTAGCGAATGCTAGGGGCAAGCCCACACTTTATGCTTATCCATCAACCACCCAGGGGAGGGATTGAAAAATGAGAGATTGAAGAATAGAGAGATGTGCGATGAGAGAAAAAGTGAGAAAAGGGCTTTTTCAGAAAAACGAGCTTGAGGGCCGAGTGATGTGAGAACACAAATGAGAAAGGGTGGGAAACACTACCCGGTGAAACAGGCTCCCTGTGCACGTCTGAGTGTCGTGTCTTTTTGTTTTATCTCGATTTTTGTTTTGAGTCGTTTCGAGTGTTACTCGATGTGTCTAGGTTGTGTGCCTTTTATTTCCTTGTTGAGTCGTTTTGCTGTGTTCAGTCGTAGGCTCAATACCCGGTTGAGAACTCTCATCTCTCAATTTCAAAAAAATCGTTTTGTGCTCAGAGTGCTGTGCCATTCTCCACATTTGTGCAAAACAGAATTGGTTCTTTCATAAAGCCGCAGGGTCCACCCCGATAAGTGTGAACAGTAGAGCAAAGGCCTATTTGAAGCTATTTCGGTTCCGGACTGCAAAGCAAAAGAAAAGAGGAAAATTTGGAGCATCTTAGCATGTTTCAACCTTAGCAAAATCCGAGACTGCATTCCAGGTGCACCTCTTCAGGCCTTGTCAATGCTACCGAAGTATGAGTGCGCCTCTACCTCAAGTGTAAGCCTGCTTCAAGTCAGAACGGCAATTAAAGCAGCAGCAGATGTTATCTCTTGCCGATATGAACAGGGTGTGTCCCTTTTGAGCTGAGTATGTTGTGAAGCCCTCTAAGAGGCAAATCAGAGGCACCAGAGTACATATTTGATGATCCTTTATTGCATAGAATGTGAACTTTCTTATACACTGCTGTTGCATGCGTGCCGCGCATCATTATGATTCATGCATAGAAAATGCTTGCTTTCACTATTGCATAGAATGTGCTTCCATACTTGCATAGAAAATGCTCGTATCTTTTGCATAGAAAATGCCCCCATACTTGCATAGAAGATGCATTTTATCGCACTGTCTTGTGCATTTCAAATCACTCGCGCTGTTTAGCGTATCGCACTGTCTTGTGCATTTCAAATCACTCGCGCTGTTTAGCGTATCGCACTGTCTTGTGCATTTCAAATCACTCTCGCTGTTTAGCGTATCGCACTATCTTGTGCATTTCAAATCAATCGCACTGTTTTGTGCAGTTTACATTCGCGCTATTTTGTGCATCGCACTGTTTTGTGCAGTTCATCATTCGCGCTATTTTGCGCACCTCCATCGCACTGTTTTGTGCAGTTGACATCGCGCTATTTTGCGCACCACTATCGCACTATTTTGTGCAGTTTACATTCGCGCTATTTTGCGCACCTCTATCGCACTGTTTTGTGCAATTTACTTTCGCGCTTTCTTGCGCATCGCGCTGTTTTGTGCATTACATTGTATCATTCGCGCTATTTTGCGCACCTCAATCGCACTGTCCTGTGCTTTGCATATCAGTATCGCACTATTTTGTGCATTGTATCATTCGCGCTATTTTGCGCACCTCAATCGCACTGTCCTGTGCTTTGCATATCACATCGCACTATCTTGTGCATTTCAAATCACTCACGCTGTTTAACTTATCGCACTATTTTGTGCATTATATCATTTGCGCTATCTTGCGCATCTCACCTGTACTTGTTAGTGCATTACATTTCACTCGCGCTATTTTGCGCATCGCACTATTTTGTGCACATTACTTGCGTTCTGCATGCATTATATCATTTGCGCTATCTTGCGCGTCCCACCTGCACTTGTTAGTGCATTACATTTCACTCGCGCTATTTTGCGCATCGCACTATTTTGTGCACTTTACTTGCATTGTGCATGCATTTTATCATGCTATCTTGCACATCTCACCTGCACTTGTTAGTGCGTTGCATCGCGCTATCTGGCGCACCTTACCTGTATCACACTGCTTTATGCAGTCATCGCGCCGACACTGCGTGTGTCAAACTTTCGGAACCACAGGAATCACATTGAATATATGTTGTTAGCATATTGTTCTTGTTGAATTTCTCTCTTTTTGCAGGCACGATATTGTATGTACGGTTCATTTGAGGCTGGTGCGACCAGACGAACCGCGCAGGTATCGTATCTTCTCCGTGTGAGACGCGACGAGAATTGAATAATTCTCCGCATTCCTAACTGCATGAAATGTAGTTGTTGCTTTGCATTCTTGTTTAAAACTGTTGCATCTATTTGTCAATACTTGCCTCATTACAGCTTGCTGCATTTGCATGATCACCTGGCTCTGTGCATATCATTTGCATTTTGCCCCCTTTTGCCAGCGGGCACGCCTGCGGACACACATATATCTGTTCATCTTGTATGATTGTCTAAGTCTTCGGCCTTGTCAAAAATGGGTCGTCTCTGGGCTTTGACATTCACTCCCGTCACTTGTGACTTCCGAGTTCTGTCAAAGAGGGGCAACTGTAGACACCCCATTTTTGACCAACCTTAAGACTCAGACGTCACCGATTGAGCGCTCGGTGATGTTGCATTTTGTGCTCATTCAGAAGTCTCAGAGTCGCGGCCGTGCGCCCTGCCTCCGAACTTCCGAATCCTCTTCTGTGCTTTGTCTCGGTTTGCGAACCAGACTCGGTTTTCTCTGTTTTATTTCCTGAGGGAAGGGAGTAGTCCTGTAGACTATTTCTCTCGGTGGTCGTGGCTACTTTTCGTGGCCGTAGGCCATTTTGCCCATTTCGGAGCCCGGTTCCCGGTTTTTCGGAGCCGTCAGGCCGTGTGCCTCGGTTCGGGACCGCCAACCGTCTCCGATTCCTCCGGTTCTTGGCAGGTACCTCTGTTTTGTCATAACAGGGCACACTGGGGCCCCTGATACCCACTTCGCTGCTGAACACCACTTCCGGTGCCTGCAGCCCATTTTCGGGACCCCGAACTGCGCGGTTTGGGCCCCGAGCGATCATTTCTCATTAGTTTTTGTTCAAATTTGGCAGGTACCTCTGTTTCATCACCAGGAAGATCACTGGGGGGGGGAGGCCAGCAATTATCCCAGATAACCAGTTTCGCTCCTCCGGCGCTCGTTTTGCTCACTTCCGGGCTAATGTTGAACACCCTAGGCCCATTTTCTTCCAACCACAACCATATATCTGTGATGAGGGCACATGGGAGGACCCTAAAAGTGCATGGTCGGCCAGCAATTTAGAGTTTCATTTTTGGGCCTCTCCTTCAAATGCAATGTTGTGACTCCTGCTTCAGTGTTGCCACATTCCGACCATGGAACCTTGTCTACACACATGGGAGGACACCAAAAGTGGTGGTCGGCCAGTAATTGTTGCTTTCATTTTTTGAGCCTCTCCTTCAAGTGCAATGTTGTGTTTCCTGTTTCAGAGTTGCCAATTTCCGACCTTGGAACCTTGTTCTACACACATGGGAGGACCCAAAAAATGGTGGTCGGCCACTAATTCAACTTTTCATTTTTGCCCTTGGCTGGCCGGCCATGGGAGGTGGCTGGCCGGCCACCTTCAAGAAATCCACCTGGCCGGCCAGCTTTCTGCTTTTGAGCACTTTACAGCTGTCCAGCTGTTTTTCCCAAAATATCTCAGCATCCGGGGGATATTTTGGGAGGGAAAGCTTGGGTGCATTTCCTCCCTTTTACACCCCTTTCTTGCCTATTTGAGGGGATGGCCTCCTCCTTTGTTGAGGTTACAAGCTTTGATCTCAAGAACCCTTAACCATTTGCCTCCATTTTCATCCTCAAAAACTCAAAAAAGTTTCAAGTCCCTAGCCCACTTGTTCATCAACCCTAAGCTTAACCATCACCTTCCATTCCAGCAGCAAAGGAAGCTTTCTCAGAGGCTAAGGACCAACAAATTCAAGCCAAGAAGCCATAAAAGCTTGATCTTCAAGGGTAAGTCACTAATTCCCCTTTTCTTGCACAATTTTGCTTCAAATCTTTACCCTACTTGCTCACTGATTTGGGCTTTGACCCTACTGGTTTTGTGCTTATTTTGAGCCCTCTACAACATTGTAGAAGGGCTCAACCCTGTTTGGTGTCTCCATGATGCTCTTCCTTCATTATCACTCTTTATGCCAATATTTTGCATGCTTTGTTTTAGCTTATTAGTGATCTGTTTTAGAGCATGCAATAAACTGTGAGTGGGCCTATTTTGAGCCCCTCTTCAACATTGAAGAAGGGCTCAACCATGTTTGGTGGTTCTATCATGCACTTGTCTTGAAATTCTTCCAATTTACCGTAAAATTGCATGCTTTGTTAGGCTTGCTTAGCCTCTGTTTTCAGCCTTCATCAGGCTTAGAAGTGTCTTATTTTGGCCCATTCTTCATATTTTGTAAGGGGTCCAAAGTTGTTTGGTGTATGCTTATGGTACCTCATGTTATAGCCTTTGTTGGCTCATCATATTGCATGCTATGTTTAGCCTATTTACTTACTGAATTGGGGGATGTCACCTCTTGTAAATGTGCATATTTTTGGCCCCTCTTTAATTTTGTAGAACTGTGTTTTTTGGTTTGAGCATTGTATATACTACTTGCTTTGTAATCCCCATCTTTTCCCCATTTTTGCATGCTAATTTTGCCATACTTGTGGTTGTTGTTTAGCCTTACTTTGTACTAAAAATGCTAGTTTAGGGGCTGCCTTGCTACTGTTTTACATGTCATGTGTCAATTGTGCATGTTTAGTTGGCTGTAGGCCATTTCGGGTGCATTACATCGCATTTCGGGCATCGGGTGTAAAGTTTGTCATAATTCGGGGGCTATTTGTGCATCATTTTAGCTGCTGAAATTTGCACTTTCCATATGCCATTTGCCACATTTCATTTGTATGTCATTTGCATTGCGTATGCATTGCCTCGGTTTGCGTGCCCGTGGGCGCGCATGTCGAGGCACTTCATTTTTATCCGACGGGAGCTTACGTGAGTGCGGCTGAGGCCTTCTCATGTTAGTGTAAGCCCAATTTGCATTTCCATGTCATTTCATGCTTTAATGCTCACCTTGGTTTGCGCGCCGTGTACGCGCATTTCGAGTACTTGGTTTTTTATTCCGACGGCCTCCGTGTGAGAGTGGCTGAGGCTCTCTCATGTTGGTATAGTCCATTCTGCATTCTGTATGCCATTTTCGCATTCATTGCATTCCGTATGCCATTTTCTCGGTTTGCGTGTCCGCGGGCACGCACTTCGAGACATCTCATTTTAGCCTCATTGCATATCATTTCCATGTCATTTTACATTCTGTACGCATCGCCTCGGTTTGCGTGCCCGTGGGCACGCATTTCGAGGCACTTCATTTTTATCCGACGGCCTCTTATGTGAGTGTGGCTGAGGCTCTCTCATGTTAGTGTAAGTCCAATTGCATTGCGTATGCCATTTCATGCCTTAGGGCCATCGCCTCGGTTTGCGTGCCCGGGTGCACGCATTTCGAGGCATCTCATTTCTATAGCATTGTGCATGCTAGGATTGCATATTACGCTGCATTCATACATACCATGCATATCGCATCATGTTCGGATAGGAGTTAGCCCGGGCACGGGAAACAAGGCACGTTTCGTACTCCGAGTGACGGAAGGGTCTCAATTCCCCAGTCACCGGACACTTCCGGATTACCCATGATGGAGTTAGGTATTGCTGTAGCATTCACCTGCATTGCACCCTATATTGAGTTGTGCAACCCGATTCCTCGGCCATCATGCATCGATATGCGTGATTGGTGGCACGAGGATCGAGGCATGCATATATCTGTGAAATACATTGCTATGCTTTGCCCTTTTCCGCTTTCTGTTGCAGCAAAATGGAATCAACAACTTTTCGGAGTTCGGCACGCTTTTCGAGGAACATTGCGAACAGAGGCTAAATTGGGCATCCCAGTGGATTTCTGCGTAAAGGCAGGCCAACATACATCATTTCATTATCCGGAACGAAGCAAGGAAGCCCCTGGCTTGCATGCCTGTTTAAAGCTTTCTTAGTTAATTTGTTAATTAATTAGAAATCTGTATTATTTGGACTGTAATTTCGGACTGTATTATTCTTTTATTCGGACTGTATATTTTATTCGGACCCTCTGCGCGAGGGCAATGTTGTAATAAGTGTGGGTGAGTGTGATGTATGTCTTCCAACCCCACGTCTTTCTTCCCTTTTATTTATCCGCTTATGATGGTTAGATATAAGGCATATTTCAATTAGCATACAGTATGACAGCATGTTTGCATCATTCATCTGTTTTGCACGCACCGGGCTCGGCGCATCATACAAACTGCATTTGTATTTCAATTCCAAATTGAATACGTGTTAGTTGTTGCATTTCATATGCCATGTTTAGAATAGCCGAGCCTGCTATTAGTTGCATTATTGCATGCGTTGCATTAGGCATTTCTGTATAATTAGGATCATGCATGGTTTCTAATTAGTTTTCTGTTTTGGCTTGGAGTACTAGGTGAGTTTTATGCTTTAGCATCCTTGCATGCGTGTGAGTGTTGCCATGAATAGCATGCTTACCATGAGGCTATATGCTTATATGATATAAACTGCCTTGAATGCCTGTGGGTGGAGGTTGAGTTACTTGAATTGGGACAATTCATTGACTGTTTGTTTTAAGCCCACTAGATAGTGGCAAAATCATATTTTCTAAGCCCACCTGAGGGTGGCAAATCCGCGTCTTAGCCTACTTGCGGGTAGCACCATCAAACCATTTTCAAACAAACAAACATGAAATGTTTTGTTCCAATTCAGGCGGCTCAGTCTATACTTGTTTGCTGCGAGCATCACATAGTAACCTAGGCTAATAACCGGAATAAGAGCATACAAGGTTTTCAAAAACAGATATCATGGTTAGTAGAGGCCGGTCTTTGACCGGGCGAGCGGGGGTGCTCACGAAGCTACCTTCCCCAATCGTACCCAAGTTCCCGAGCCGAGGCAACTTTGGTGATGACGGACACGTGGCCTTTGGCACCGAGTCAGGGTTTCCTAAATTTCCCATTAAAAAATATTTAGGTGGCGACTCTGTATCTGGCGAAGCAGTCCATGTTTGGCACTTCTTTCAAAAAATCTGTTTTCAAAACGATTTGCCGGATTTGAACTCTTTGGTTCGAGATTAAGGACCGTGACATTTGAGTCCTTGAACTGTAGTGACCCCAATATGAACGGAACGGGACTTAACCCTCCCGGGGCGTTCGGGGACGTCCACACATACAAATACCCACCCAAAAAATCTTGAATGAATATGCCTGAGTTTCTAAACTTTTTCATTTTTTTATTTTTTTGATAATTATCATCCTACCAAGCCTATGATTACCTTAATTATTATTGTACATATATTCTACCTTTACCTTAGTTAATTATAATAACCGCTATAGCATAATCTCATTTAAAATAATTTTCATACACACACATTTTAAATTTCACTATAAATATAATATTTTTTTTAATGGTTTAATGGTTATGTAATCAAACCTATACCAGCCACATTTTATTTTATTTTTTTGTAAGAAATTTTTTTGGTGGGTATATAAGAGCATCCGTGTCAAACTAGCTAAACTCATTTTTTAGCTAGATTAGTGGTACTGTTCATAAAAAATGATCTGCATCAGTCTCGCTACTGTTCATCGTTAATATACAAGTGCTACAGTACCTCGCTACAATAAGCGAGCGTATGAGCACGAAATAATGTTCTCGTATAATCCTGTTAATCAAGTTTGTGCTCCTCCAAACGTCGTCACCTTACTCCCTAAAAACACAAACATGAGCTAGCCGGCGGGTGTGTGCCAGATACCTCTCCGATGCCTAAGTCAGCAAAATAGACAAATAGACAAAAGTTCTGTGTATTCGAGAATCAAAGTTGTGTTACCTCCTCCATAGGTTCTGTTATGAGCTTTTTATAGGTTCCGTGTGCCACAATCCTAGTAGGACTCTTATTCCTCCACGTAGAGTCCTCCTAGGAATCATACTCCTGAAAGATAATACTTATCCTTCAACACCCCCCTCACTGCTTAAACCAAGTGAGATGGTTTTACCTCGGTAGTATGACAAAACGACCGAGCTAACACGGCCATGCTAAAGCGGCAGACATGACCGTGCTCCAACTAGCTCAGTTCTTCTATTCATTGCTGGTACCTCGGTTTGGTCCGTCGAGACCGAGATAACCGCAGTAAGCTTTGACCGAGCTAACGAGAGCAAAGTCCACCATAAGAAGCCCAAATACCTCGGTCCTGAATACCATGACCGAGCTAATTATCACCATACCGACCGTAGTAACCACAACCACAATTGGACCGAGCTAACTGCAAGGTCTTTTTACTCGGCCCTTTTCACTGCGGCCCACAGAACAGCCCATTACCGCGCCTTGGCCTAGCTCGGCCCTAGTGCATATAAAAACTTCCCTCTCAATTGTCCCTTAATTCCATCTGCGCAGCATGATTGGGATTGCCTATTACCAGCCGAGCTAAAATTTTTAGCCTTTCAACCGAGCTAAATTGACATCGAGCTACTAATCTGTCTAGTCAAAACGTCTTTTCAGTCGCTGTAACTGAATCGCTTTTTATTCCATGTACACGTGGCTAGTTTTTATTGGCCAAATACAGCTGCCACGCCGCCTTTGTACTTTGCAAAATTTGAACAGTCTCGCCTTTTTCATACGCCTTTATACAAAAACCACACATTTTGAGCCTACCATTCTTACTATTCATCTTCTCTCTCTCTTTCCTTCTGAATCTCTATTCTTACAACCCTAGCACTTGCCAAGCTCGTGTTTTTGCTGATATCGTTTCCATCTTCAGTTCCTTCATTCTGAACTAGTATGTAACTCAAATATGTTTCCTTTCTGTTTATTTCGCACTGTTTTGCAATACATAGCATAGTATGTATGTTTCTCAAAATACTTTGTAGTCTCCATGAGTAATGATCACTTTTTCCCAAGAACCATGCAATAGTTCCACTAGATTCATCACCAATCCGAGAAATAACACTTTTGATCCAAAATATTATGCCAACCAAACTAGCAACCTGTTTGTAATTAAGGTGTGTACTTTAATCGAACTAGAAAACCTTACCCAAGACCGGGCTACCACTTGGGCCCAAACCAACTCTCACTAAAAAACCGATCCAAGAATGTTGCATCCTAAACTTCAACCGGGCTACGAACCTCGCGCTCCACTGAACCGAGCTAACGTCCTTTGCTCCAACCGAGCTAAGGACGGATAGTATCCCACGTAGCCAAGCTAGGACTCCATTTATTTTGCCTTTGTTTCTTGTAGCACGGTCCAACGATCTGTGCTTAATACTTTTCCTTTTCACTTTGCAGACTGACCTAGGTTGGCCAGGCACTCCTTGGCACGTCCAACCGAGATACTGAGGGTCATCCAAACACTGAGCTAACTTATACATAATTTAAGGCCACATGGGGAAGTACCGATTTTTAGTGAACTCTCCAGGGCCATAGCCGAGTTCCGAAAGGATTACCAAATTCCAGACGATGTTCACCTCTCACTGGCCGAACTAGACACCATTCCCTGGGGAAAACCAGGCTTCGTCCGTTTCAACGTCATATCCATTATAGAAGTCAGACTTCGATTCCTCGTCCAACCACTCCTTTGTGAGTTCCTCAGACAAACCAGACTTTGCCCTACCCAACTTAGCACCAATTCATATAAGATAATAAACAGCATCGCCGAACTAAATCGCCGTCTTGGCCTGAGCCTCGGTTTAGCTGAGCTATTCCACCAATACTCCCTTGGCCAGAATGAAGATGGCTGGGTATATTATTTAAGAATAAGACGTCGCCGAGAAAAAATAATAAAGAACACCCCAGACAAAGATATAAATGACGACCATTTTTTCTAGGTTTCTGGTAACTTTGAGGACCAGGAAGCCCAAATACCAGGAGACCGCATCAACTGGAACAAAGGAGTAGTCGGTATAATTACCTCGGCTTAGTTTTCTACTTTCTTTACTTCTGTCTATAAGTTTGGCACCGTGCTAACCGTTAGCTTTTTTCCTTATGTAGATTTGGACCATCTAAAATCGCAGTATTGTTATCCCAACCTAGACGCACTCTGCACCGCACTAAGATACCGCGATTGAGGTTGAGCCAAGCTACTCAACTTTGAGCCGACATACAGATACAGTAGTAGAAGGAAGACCAGGGTAACAGATTTTCTTCTGGAACCCTCTCCTGAACCTGATCCAACCCTTCCACAAATCAATTTGATTCCACTAACTGCAGAACAAGAAATGACCAAGAAGAGAACAGTAAGGGCCCTTATTACCGAGACAAATCAGGCCGAGATACCACCAACCGACCAAACACAAGAGGCCGTGATAACCCTTCCAACCCATCAGCCTTCATCATCTCGGCCAAGCAAGCGTGCTCGGACTTCCACAACCGAGCCACGCCTTGTTAACGAGGATGAAACAGTACTCCCCCAAACCACACAACCGAGCCCAAAGCCCGTGGGTTCTGATCGAGCTAGCCCTTCTGAATGGGCCCCAAAACTGACATTTAAGAACCGAGCTATCCAAAACACAGATTCAGTTGTAGCAGATAAAGATCACACACTCACTTTTAACCTGGCTAGGAGTGTGTGCTTGCCTTCTGACATGGAACACCACGACCACTTGACCGAGCTAAAGGCCATCCAATCGGTGACGAAGTCAATGGTGCTGGTAAGTGCTCCTTCTAATCATCTTTTTATTTTATACGATCTGTTTGCTCGGTTTTAATTCACAATAGCTATCTCTCCTTTTGCAGGCCATGCAGAAGAACCACGTCGCTCACAAGCACGTGCTGGAACTTCGAAAGACCACAAGACAGGCCGTGGCAGAGGCCAATGCTAAATCAACCGAGCTAGAAGAGTCCAAGAAGAAAATGGCCGAGCTACGATTCGAGATGGCCCGCCTGACCGATCTTGTTAGCTCGGCTGAAGCAGATAAGCAAAAGGCTGCTGCCGTGTTAAAAGACAAATATCTGCGCGAGCTGGCCAAGCTCAAGAAAAAGAAGAACGCCGAGATAACCGAGCTGGAGAAGAAGGTGGAAGACGCGGAAGGCCGCAGTTACAAAGAAGGTGAAGCCACCTATATCCTGCAGTGCGAAGCTGCTAAGGATATTTTCTTCAAATGTGGGTGGAAGGCAGCCGTGGCGCAGCTCGGTCATGGCCCAGAGGCCGAGGTCTTCCTGAACCCACCTCCACATTTCATAGCAAGCTACATAGTGGAGTATGCAAATACCATTCAGCAAAAATTTCTACAAGTTGAGGACGAAGAAGATTCTCCAGAACCCAACAATGCCCCGGTCGTTGCCAATGATCCCGTTGTTCAGTTAGCTCGGGTGGAGCCACCGGTGGAAGACTTGGTTGAAAATGTGACTGAGCTACCTACTGAAACCGGGCTCCGAGTTGATCTGGATGCGGATCTTGATGACCTTGTTGCTTGATCCTGTATTTTCTTCTTTTTTCTTTTGGAAAGAGTGTGTAACCGGACCAAAGTCCCACTTCTTGTAACTCTTTTCAATCTTGAATGAAATTTTTTCTTCTTTTTGCTCGGTTTATTCCATTCCTGTATTTACTTTTCAACTATGATTAGTATGAAGTTTCTACTTCGGTTCATACGTAGTTAGAGCATTTTCTGACCGAGATACTTATCCCGGTGTTGACCTTGTAATCTGTTTAGTTATTCTTGTCAATTCTCTTCAGCCTAGATCCTTATCTCGGCTGAAGAGTACTCAGAGTTGGTTATTCCAGCCAACCACTCTTCAGCCTAGATCCTTATCTCGGCTGGAAGAGTACTTAAGTGTTGGTTTTCCAGCCAACCCTCTTCAGCCTAGATCCTGATCTTGGCTGAAAGAGATAAGTGTTGGTTTCTCCAGCCAACCACTCTTCAGCCTAGATCTTTATCTCGGCCGAAGAGTACTAGAAGTTGGTTATTCCAGCCAACCACTCTTCAGCCTAGATCCTTATCTCGGCTGAAGAGTGCTAAAAGTTGGTTATTCCAGCCAACCACTTTTCAACCTAGATCCTTATCTCAGCTGAAGAGCACTAAGTGTTGGTTTTTCCAGCTAACCTCTTCAGCCTAGATCCTTATCTCGGCTGAAGAGCAATAAATGTTGGTTTTTCCAACCATGTCACGACCCCATCCCGCCCCTAGTAGAATGGTGCCGTGATGGCCGATAATCCGAGATTACCAAAGGCCAACTTACAAGGATTCACACACAATCAGAGTATTACGTAGGGGGCTAACATGTGCGGAAGCAATATAATTAAATCTAAGTAGTCCATAAGAGCTGTGCGTAGATCAAATGAAATGACATACATCTTAACCATAGTATTACAACTTGAATACAAATAAAATAAAGTACATATTACATCTTGATCAAAAGGCTTCTCAAGCCGAAGTATACAAAAGACATGAATTACAACTAAGAAGCATAATCTTCAAGACGATACAAAACATGAATCAAACATCTTGCACATAACATCTTAGGCGTCACCGCCTTCTTGCTTGCCACCTACATATATATATATAAGGAGAGGGTGAGCTTGGATACTCAGTGAATGGTACAAGTAATAAAGGGTTAAATGAATGATTCCCGAAATCTTGTCAAAACAATACATATATCATAGCTTGTTCAAAACATGTACTTGGCATAACTTGTGTTAAAACATGGGATGAAACAAGTTCATCAATCAAAACTTTCAAAGCATTCTTGAATGTTAAGACATCAACATATACTTGGGGTGATGACATTCCGGACAAACAATCCATCCGTTCATAGACCGTCGGTGGCCGAGACTCTTCAAACATGGATGCTACATGGGCTTAACGTCCCCTAGCACGAAAGGACGATGCTACTTGGGCTTAACATCCCCTAGCACGAAAGGACGATGCTACTTGGGCTTAACGTCCCCTAGCATGGGAGGACTTTCCAAGAATGTCATCCAAAACAAAGCTAATACTTGATACACAAAATAGGGATAATCATTTATGCTTAACAAATACTTTTCAAAACAAAGCAAAGCAAAGCTTATCAAAACATTATAACATAGCTTTATTAAAAATACCACTCACTTAGTTCTTGGGACGTCGGGATCAAGGCAAAGGTCCAAGTCCTACAAACACATGGAAAAGCCTATTGAATGCACCCTTAAAAACAAGCTTCACATGAATGCAAATGATCTAGGGAAAACATGCTGGAAAACATCTAGGGAAAACATGCTGGAAAACATCTAGGGAAAACATACTGGGTACCAACCAGGTCCTGGAATGGATGCACAGAGATGATCTAGGCTAAAATGACTTAGCTGGGTGAACTCGGGAGGTCTTAGCCGAGGTCCCACACCTCTTGGCCGAGGTGTGGTTACCTAGGCTTCAGTGTGCAGCTGCCTGCCGAGGTGTTACAAGGTGCCGGCAAGGGTGTACCATGGTCGGCCTAGGTGTGCAGTGGTTAGCCTAGGTGTGCATGCAAGATAAACTAACGTGCAAGTGATCATGCAAGGTAGGCCAGGTGAGATACGATGCTTGGCCTAGGTGTGTGATCTAGACAAGAGTGGTCTTGTGATCACACCTAGGGAAATGAGGTCTGGAAATCTGGGTTTCCTCCTTGAAGGACATGAAGAACATGAATGCTAAAATCATAACTTCTTTATTTCAAAATCTGGGATTTCATGGCATGAGTTCGAAAACATGGACTTGGGTACCCATACTTGAAGATCATATGAAAACAAACATGAAAACATGGATCTTGGCATGAGCTTTCGGATCAAAACATGACTTTTCTTGAAGAACACATGAATGCTATTTTCTCTTTCTAAAACCGAACTTCAAAGCAATGCATGGCTTACAAATCATATTCAATCATGCAATGCAATAACATGATCATGAAGAACGACATGAGCAGATCAAGAATCTAACCTTAGAACACGGATCTAACGGTTCGATCTCTAGGGATCAAGTTTGGAAATCTACTCACCCACAAGAACTCCTCTTCCTCTCCTAGAGCTTCTCTCTCCTCTTCAAAAACAAGGATATAACAAATGATAGGTTTCTCTCTCTGCCGGCTGATTTAACACTCAGCTCGGACACGTGGCAATGGCTGGTTGGTTCTCCTAAAAAATGTGATAGATTGACAAGACATGTGTAAGACAAAGCGTATCTAACAAGCTTCACGGCAAGGCACTCCGGCAAGTAATGATCTCGGCTTAGGACATAGGCTTCGGCAAGTAAGGTCTCAATGATCTCGGCTAGGAAGGATAACACTTGGCCAAGCTGTGCCACACCTCGGCCTAGATGTGCCACACCTCGGTCTAGATCATTCCAGTCCCAGTACAAGATCACTAGGTGCAAGGATTAAGGATCTCGGACGCCTAGATGATAACATCTCGGCCTAGATGATGCATATCTCAGCCTAGGTGATGTACACCTCGGCCTAGATGATGACATCTCGGCCAATATGCCTAGGTGATGGTGGAGGTCAACCAAGGTGGTTCCAAGATGGTCCTAGGCTTAAGATGACCTCAGCTTGGCATGACTTAGGCTTAACATGACCTAGGCTTGACATGACCTAGGCTTGGCATGACCTAGGCTTGACATGACCTAGGCTTGGCATGACCTAGGCTTGACATGACTTAGGCTTGGGGACAACAAAGAAGGAACAGAGAATGCAAGCAACACTTAAGCATAACAAGACAAGATTCATGAACGCAACCTAACATGGCAAATCATATAAATGCATGCAAGCATGACTAAGACATGAATGTGGGTTGTTACAACCAACTTCCTGCAGCCTAGATCCTTATCTTCGGCTTAGGAGAAGTGTTGGTTTTTTCAGCCAACCTCTTCACCCTAGATCCTGATCTTGGCTGAAGAGAGCTCAAAGTTGGTTATTCCAGCCAACCTAGAACGAAGTGTTTGGTTATTCCTGCCAAACGTCTTGTAGCCTAGATCCTTATCTTGGCTTAGGAGAAGTGTTGGTTTTTCCAACCAACCTCTTCAACCTAGATCCTGATCTTGGCTGAAGAGAGCTCAAAGTTGGTTATTCCGGCCAACTCTGAACGAAGTGTTTAGTTATTCCTGCCAAACGTCCTGCAGCCTAGATCCTTATCTTGGCTTAGGAGAAGTGTTGGTTTTTCTAGCCAACCTCTTCAGCCTAGATCCTGATCTTGGCTGAAGAGAGCTCAAAGTTGGTTATTCCAGCCAACTCTGCTTTCAATGCCCGTAGCTTACTAAAATAACTTTTACAGCAAAAAACAATTATGTTGAAAAGAAACTACTTGTTTTATTGAAAAAGGAAAAATTACAAGTACTTTAAAGACAAGCTAAAAATAAAATAGTTTGAGATTGGCAGTGTTCCACGGCCTGGGAATGGCCTTGCAGTCTCCATCCTCCAAGTGGTATGCCCATTTTCCTACTAATCCAACCACTTTGTAAGGTCCTTCCCAATTAGGCCCTAACTTGCCATCTCCGAGTACCAAGGTGTTTCCCATTACTTTGCGTAACACCTAATCTCCAATCTTGAATTGCCTCGGATGTACTGTCTTGTTATATTTTCTGGATAACTCTTGTTGGTATGAGGCGATGTGAACCAGTGCTCTTTCTCTTCTTTCTTCTGCAAGGTCGAGTTCCAAGGCTATTGCTTCTCCATTTAACTCTGGGTCAAAATTTTCACTTCTGATGGTGGGAAGGCCAATTTCCAGTGGGATTACTGTTTCTATGCCGTAGGCTAAGGAGAATGGTGTTTCTCCAGTTGATCGCCGAGGTGTGGTGCGGTAAGCCTATAAAACATGAGGAAGCTCCTCAGCCCACTTTCCTTTTGCTTTCTCTAACCTTTTCTTCAATCCATCCAAGACGACTTTGTTTGATGCTTCCGCCTGGCCATTTGCTTGGGGGTATGCCGGTGTAGAGTTGTAGAATTCTATCTTGTATTCTTCACAAAAGCCTCTGAAAATTTTGCCATCGAACTGGGTGCCGTTGTCAGATATTAGAGCCTTGGGTATACCGAACCGAGTGATGATATTCTGCCAGACGAACTTCTTCACATCTTTCTCTTTTATCGAGGCGAGTGCTTCTGCTTCCACCCATTTCGTAAAGTAATCTGTTGCTGCAAGAAAGAAGTTTCTGTTGCCGGGTGCCGTTGGAAGTGGTCCTACTATGTCCAAGCCCCACATTGCAAAGGGCCATGGGCTAGTTAATGGTAGGAGTTCTCTGGCTGGTTGATGTATTTGGTGTGCGAACTTTTGACATTTCTCGCACTTCTTGACATACTTCTCTGAATTTGCGTGCATATATGACCACCAATATCCTTGTGAAATTACTCTGTAGGCCAATGATCTTTCTCCTTGGTGGCTTCCGCATACGCCTTCGTGTATCTCGAACAAGAATGCCTCGACCTTGCTAGGATGGACACATTTCAGGTAGGGTCCTGTGAAGGATTTCTTGTACAAGGCCATTGATGGAGAGAGCCAAAATCGCTGTGACTTTGCTTTTATTTTGTTGGCCTCTTTCTTCTCTTCGGGTAAAATGCCGTCTTTTAAGAACACTATAATGGGATCCATCCATGAAGGGCCTAGTTCGGCACAACATACCTCTGCTACTTCGGGTTCTTCAATGCTTGGTCTTGGTAGGAAGTCGATCAGTAATGGATGTGGGATGGATGTATCTGCCATCGAAGCGAAGCCTGCTAGTTCGTCTGCTCTGATGTTTTCTTCTCGGCCAATCTGCTCTATCCGCACTACTTCGAACTTCATGATCTCCTTTCTGACTAACTCTTGGTACTTAGCCATCCTTTCATCCTTTGCCTCGTAGTCGCCTGAAATTTGGTTTACAACTAGCTGGGAGTCACTGTAAACCATTAGCTCGGTTGCCTTCATGTAGAGTGCTGATTTCAGGCCTGCTAAAAGTGTTTCATACTCCGCCTCGTTGTTTGATGCTGGGAAGCCAAGGTTGACTGCTTGTTCCACTATTAGGCCATCTGGTGAGATGAGGACTATGCCAAGTCCTGCACCGTGCCTGTTGGAGGCTCCATCCACGAAGAGCTTCCACATCTCTCCTACGAATAGCTTCCAGCAAGTGGAGGGGTCGGATGATGTCTTGGGGTCATGCGTGCTGCTTATGTTTTCTTCCAAGTCCCTGCCTGCTGTTGGGTTTTGCTCTTCACTGTCTAATTGCCCCAAGTTTTCATTTGTTGATGAGTCTTTTCCTGGTGCAGCATGGTTTATTCCTTCCTTCTGATCCTCAAGCCTGTATGGTTTGCAATGTGGCGGGGTGTCTTGTATTAGGGGTTGCGCACTTCCTGCAGCCCTTTCCGTCCCTATTTCGGTTGTATCAGTTAAGTCAACTGGGCATATGTGATGACTTCCTGGTGTGAACTCTGCCACAAAGTCTGCCAAAGCTTGGGCTTTTATTGCGGTTCTGGGCTGAAACTTGATATCAAACTGTCCCAATTCCACCGCCCATTTCAAGATTCGCCCAGAAAAGTTCGCCCTCTCAAACAAAGCTTTTAGGGGAAAAGCTGTTAAGACGATTATGGTGTGGGCGTGGAAGTAATGCGACAGCTTCCTTGAGGCCATCATTAAGGCTAAGGCCAGTTTTTCCAATGGTAAGTACCTGGTTTCTGCGCCCAGCAAGGTCTTGCTAACATAAAAGATGGGCAGGTGTTGGATTCCTTCCGCTTTGACCAACACTGCGCTGACTGCGTGTTGTGACACTGCCAGGTACAAAAAGAGCTCTTCTCCAGGTATTGGGGTTACTAGCAATGGTAAAGAAGACATGTATTCTTTCAGTTCTTCTAGGGCGCGATCGCTTTCTTCATCCCACTTAAACTTGGCCTTTAATGCTTGGAAAAATGGTCGACATCTGTCTGACGACCGACTTATGAATCGGTTGAGCGCGGCTGCTAGGCCAGTGAGATACTGCACCTCTTTGACTGTGTTGGGCCTCTCAAGATCCTTGATTGCTTTGATTTGAGAGGGGTCTGCTTCTATACCTCGGTTGGTCACCAGAAAGCCTAGGAATTTGCCCGATCCTACGCCGAATGCACACTTGGATGCATTTAGGCGCAACTTGTTCTTCTTCAGAATCTGGAACATCTCATCTAGGTCCCTGAGATGGTCCTTCTCATCCTTGCTCTTGACCACCATGTCGTCGATGTAAGCCTCCATTGTTCTGCCTAACAATGGTTCAAACATCTTGGTGACCATCCGCTGGAATGTTGCCCCTGCGTTTTTTAGGCCAAAGGGCATGACCTTGTAACAATACAATCCTCTAGGCGTTGTAAAGGATGTGACCTCCTGATCTGGTTCATACATAGCGATCTGATGGTAACCTCTGTACGCATCAAGGAAGCTAAGTCGATTGTGTCCTGCCGTCAGGTCTACCAGTTGGTCTATCCGTGGTAGGGAAAGCTATCCTTTGGGCATGCCTTGTTGACTGTTTTGTAATCCACGCAGACACGCCATTTTTCATTCTTCTTTGGCACTACTACGGTATTGGAGATCCACCTGGGATAGTGCACTTCTCTGATAGCTCCTGCCTCCAGCAAGTTTCCTACTTCTTCCGTCACTATCTCGGCATGGTGGAGTGCTGATCTGCGAGTGCGCTGTATAATTGGTCTGGCAGTTGGGTGGACGTTCAGTTGGTGACAGATGAAGTTTGGGTCTATGCCAGGCATGTCATACGGTGTCCAGGAAAACACTTCGATGTTAGAGGTTAAGAATTCCATGACCTCTATCCTCTCAGTGCTGGACAAAGACGAGCCAAGCAAAAAGAACTTTTCTGGATCTTTTTCATCTATTCTTACCTGTACCAAGTCTTCCACCACCTTCTGTTCAGCTGTCTTGCCCACATCCGCAAACAGTTCATTGCTCTCAGGTTCTTCCACCATCTGTACATACCCTTTGGTAGCGCGGCTGCCATTTACTTTGACGAAGCACTGTTTGGACATAATTTGGTCTCCAAAGACCTCTTCAATTACTCCGGCTTCGTTGGGGAACCGTAATACTTGATGGTAGGTTGACGCCTACTCGCATGGCGCAACCATGTCCTTCCCAAGATTATGTTGTAAGTGGAAGGGACTTTCAATACCCAAATTCCACCTGTTTCGTCATGCTTCCTGCTTGACTGGGAGGATTATCTTGCCAACTGGCCACTCTGGCATTGAGTTGAATCCGATCAGGGAGATGTTGCAGGTGCCAAGTCTTTGTCCTCCAGTTTCAGTTGTTTGAAGGTTTCGTAATACATTATCTCACATGAGCTCCTTGGTCAATCAAAATCCGCTTGATGTCGAAATTCTTGGCACGGAGAGTGACAACCAATGCATCATTGTGAGGGTAATATATCCTTGCCAAGTCTCTGTCTGAAAAAGATATGACGTTCGTGGCCTATGTTCTCCCCCTTTTGATGGCAGGTTGTGCACTTAATACCTCCCTTAAGTGCTCAGCCTTTTTGATCATTCCCCTAAGCTCACATACCCACTTAGGTTCGAATACTCCATGTATTACGTTAATTACGCCTTGGGGTGGGGCGTCGACCGGCATTCTGTTTGGGTTGTTGTGGTTCTGGGGGGCTGGCTGTGTCCCTTCTTCTATGTACTGGTCCAGATGCCCAGCCGCCACTAATTCCTCTAAATGCTGTCTCAACGGCGTGTAATTTTCAGTGCAGTGCCCCTTTTCATCATGGAAGGTGCACCGGGACCTTTCGTCATAGTCTTTCTGCGCTTCTCCCAACTTAGCTGGCCATCGGACGAAAGGTTCGTCGCGTATCTCACTGAGAATCCGGTAGATTGATTTTTTGAACACCGTGGTAATGGCAGTGTGAACTCTTAACCACCTTTTGTCTGGGTCCTCTCTGTTGGCCCGTCTGCCTCGCCCATTCCTGCTTGGTCGTTCTACCGTGTTGACTTTTGCCGTAGACTTTTTATCTGGCACTGCTGTTGCACCAGATTTTGCTTTAGCACGGGTGCCATCCTCCTCCACCCGAATATGCTGGTGCACTCTTTCCATCAAGGCCTCCATTGTGAGGGGTGGCGTCATAGTAATTGAGTCCCTCAATTTGTTGCCGACTGGCAGTTCCCGTTTGTATTGTGCAATGGCGAGGTTAGTAGGGCAATCCCCAATCTGGTTAAAGGTTTCCCAGTAACGACTATTGTAGGATCTTAACGTCTCCTTGTCACCCATGTCAATAGAGAGTAGCTGATCGATCTCCACTGGTGTTTTGGTATTCGTTCTGAACCTAGTCACGAACGCCTCTGCCAATTGCGCCCAGGAGGCGATGCTGCCTTCTGGTAGCCTTTCGAACCAGGTTAAACCTAGGTCGCCAAGGCTTGATGGGAAAATGATGCACATTAAAGCCTCGTTCCGCCGGTATACTGCCATAACCTGGCAAAAGTGGCTTAGGTGCATGTAGGGGTCTGTCTTGCCTTCATAAGTAGTGAATTTGGGCTGGAGAAAGCCCAAAGGTAGTGGTGCGTTCTCAATTGCCGGAACGAACGGCGAGCTCTGCAACCTTGCTAATGCTTTGTCCGTTGGTTCGTAAGCAAGGCGCGGTATTGGCATTCCTACCTCGACGCTCCCATGCGTCCGAGGGGCCAACCGCTGAAGGGCTGAAACTCGGCGCGGGTCGCGTGCCCTGGTATCTTCCTTCCATCGTGCCCTTTCTTCAAGCACAGTTCGCAAGTCAGATGATCTAGGCAACTCCGTGTGCCTAGATGACGTCTGGTGCGTGTGCGAAGGCCGATAGGTGCTTCCCTCAGTATATGACCTCTCAGTTCTCGTTCTCTCAGACCTGGAGTAACGAGTCCTGGAAGTCCTTGATTGTGTATCGCCTGTTCCAAGGCTCCTTCTTTCTGCTAGTGATGGTATGGTACGCCTACCACGATCTTCCGAGTGGCGAGGGGGCGTGTTGCTTTTGCGCCCCTCTCCTGTCGCCACCCTTTTCCTTTTATCTGGCGCTTCATTGACTCCATGTCCACCACCATCCTTCGTATCAACTCGTCTTGCTCCTTCACGCGATCTTCCAGAACTTGAGGGTCCATCCTCCGCCTTTGTCTTTCAGGACTTTGAGAGCGACGGGGGCTATTAGCCCGCCTCCCCCTCGCATCTCTCCGGGGGTTCTGACGCTAGGGCTCTAAATCTGCCATGGGAGGGATAGAAGGCAAACCTTCGTGCCTCCCACCCCCCTCCGGGGTTTGTCCGTCGATAGCTGATTGTGGCAAGTCTTCATTGTGCGCCATTGCTTCCGACTAGAGAGGAAAAACTTGATCAAGAGGTTTTGTTCTTTCTGAAATTCCCACAGACGACGCCAATTGTACGAGCACGAAATAATGTTCTCGTATAATCCTGTTGATCAAGTTTGCACTCCTCCAAACGTCGTCACTTTACTCCCTGAAAACACAAACGTGAGCTAGCCGGCGGGTGTGTGCCGGATACCTCTCCGATGCCTAAGTCAGCAAAATAGACAAATAGACAAAAGCTCTGTGTATTCGAGAATCAAAGTTGTGTTACCTCCTCCATAGGTTTTGTTATGAGCTTTTTATAGGTTCCGTATGACACAATCCTAGTAGAACTCTTACTCCTCCACGTAGAGTCCTCCTATGAATCATACTCCTGAAAGATAATGCTTATCCTTCAACACCCCCCTCATTGTTTAAACCAAGTGAGATGGTTTTACCTCGGTAGTATGACAAAACGACCGAGCTAACACGGCCATGCTAAAGCGGCAGACATGACCGTGCTCCAACTAGCTCAGTTCTTCCATTCATTGCTGGTACCTCGGTTTGGTCCGTCGAGACCGAGCTAACCGCAGTAAGCTTTGACCGAGCTAACGAGAGCAAGGTCCACCATAAGAAGCCCAAATACCTCGGTTCTGAATACCATGACCGAGCTAATTATCACCATACCGACCGTAGTAACCACAACCACAATTGGACCGAGCTAACTGCAAGGTCCATTTACTCGGCTCTTTTCACCGCGGCCCACAGAACGGCCCATTACCGCGCCTTGGCCTATCTCGGCCCTAGTGCATATAAAAACTTCCCTCTCAGCGAGGTACTCTTCATTGCTAGTTGTGTGTTACCGGACATCCGGCCAGTCAACCCGCCGGTCAACGGCATTTTTTTTTTTAACATTTCCTCTAGTTTTACCTTTTATAAAATATAAAAATTGTTCGGTTCATAACTTATCAATTTAATTATTAAAAAAAAAAGAATAACATATATTTTAATAGGATTGAGTTAAAATAGAGAGTTTGATGCAGTGGGGTGACTAGCTAAAATAGAAAATTGGCTTTTTAAGTTATAATTTGACTAAAATTTTGAAGAGGCTAATATTGATGCTCTAATCTTAACATGAAATTACATAAATTTTTATAAATATATATAAATAATCTTACAAAAATATATAAATTAAATATAAATTCACATAAATTCATAAAATCATATAAATTTTTAAAAATTTATTTAAATTTATAATTTTTTAGGGGGGGGCATTGCACACGAAGAGCATTTCGCTTTTTTGCACTACAAAGCACATTATTAACGTGAAAATGGAAGAAAACGCGAGATCGGCTTTAGAAACGGTTGACAGTTGACACCAGATGAGTAATGAGTGGCAGCAGCAATACACACACAGGGACATACATACACGCTTATATATCTATATCGTCAAATCTCTCTAGGGTTTTCCATTGAGAGAGAGAGAGAGAGAGAGAGAGAGCGCGCTTGATTTGTTGCTATGGCGGTGGTGGGAGAGGAAGTGAGCAACAAACAGATCATTCTGAAGGAGTACGTGAGTGGTTTCCCCAAAGAGTCGGACATGGTGATGAAGACTGGTACCATTTGTCTCAAGCTTCCAGAGGATTCGAAGAACGCCATTCTGGTCAAGAATCTCTATTTGTCTTGCGATCCTTACATGCGTAGTCGCATGAGGAAGTCGGAAGAGAACTACGTTGAGCCCTTCACTCCTGGTTCTGTAAGTCAATTCTGAAACTATATATATATATGTAGTATATTATATTGAGAAGCATTTGATTGGAAGATCTAGATGTTTGTAGAAATTGGGGGTGTTTTGGTAATACTCTGTAGAGGAGGACTGTCGGTTGATGTCCTTTTGCCTAGTTTCAAGTTCTGAATAATTATTTAATGGAATTGAAGAAGGGGACATGTTGATTTTATTTGTGTGTTTTTATCTGATCCCAACTGTTGATGATGTCCTTTTTCTTGTTTTCCATTTGATGGGATGATTATGGGAAATTATTTAATAATCCCGAAATATACGTGCCATATTTCAAGTCAATCAATAATTATTTAACTTTCATATGATTTTTCATTCTAACATAAATCGTGGGCCCTTACCCCTTTCTTCAATCAAAACCTTATGTAGCATCGTATCCATAGTTTGGGAATACTGAATAATCACCCGATGATTATTATAAAGCTGTTGAAAATTTGGGGGAATTATGAAACTGTTGTAGCAAAAACTCTCAAAATGCTCTCCAATTCAGCATACTAGTCTCACCATGTTTAGAATTTAGGGTATCATCACAAATATTTTGTATGATTCCCATTATTTATTTATTTATTTATTTATTTTTTTGTAGAGTTCTAACTACGTTGAATATTTATTAGAGCATCTCCATCCAGTCCCCTCTCTCTCTCTCTCTCTCTCTCTCTCTCTCTTCAATCAAATTTGAGTGAAAATTTGAATAAAAGTTTGATCTGATATGATATATTTCAATCCTTAGTCTCTCTTTTTTTCATCAAATCAAATCTTTTTAAAAAAATTCCAAACTGATCCTAAAAAACCATTTTTGATGAAAGAAAATAATCTCCAATCCTTACTTTCTTTAAAATTTTCATCAAATTTGAGTAAAAATATGAATGTTGAGAATTGGGTGAAGGATTTGATTCATCCTTGATTTGAGGAAAACTTTACCTCTACCTTTATTTGATACAAATTTGAAGAAATGATTGGAGCATACTTTTTAGTCATTATTTCATCAAATTTGAATTTGATAAAAAAAATTGATGAAGGATTAGATGATCTTACATCTTTCTATTTTGATGATGTGACATAATTTCCGAAGCATCTCTAGAAATTCTGTTTGTTCATTTAGCCAATAATTTTTCATAATGTTCAATTTTTTGTGCGTTTTGCGTGGAGGTGAATAAATGGATTTTGATTTTTCTTCATTTTCATTTATTTTCTTGCTTTTTGCTCTAGGCTCAAATATGAATTTGTCTAAGTTATGCCCTTTTAGGCATTGCAAACATTCTGCAAAGGTCTTATTTCTAGAGTTATTTTTCGACTTTGACATGAGTCCAAACTTCACAGTAACTGAAAAGGCACTAATTCCCTGATGATTATATTTTGGGCAAACTTCACTTTACCCCCTAGGGTTTGGGTCATGTGTGGTTTACTCCCCTAACGTTTGGAAATAACCACATAACCCCACGTGGTTTGTGAACCAAAATGCACACTAATATCTATTAACAGAACATATGAATTGACCTTTTTGCCCTTGTCCTCTTCCTCTCTTTAATAAGACCTCATCTTCATCACCATGACCAGCCACCCTTCTTTAGTAAGACCTCGTCTTCTTCCTCACCATGACCAGCCACCCTTTTCCCTCCCTCATAGATCATCGCCATTGCTTCCTCTGCCATCCTTAACCGTCACCGTTGTCTCCTCTCCAATCCCCAACTATCACCAAGCCTCCTTTCCCATCTCCAACCATTGCTGCCACCCCATCTCCCATCCCCGTCGTCTCTTCAACCATCATCGGTTTTTTTTTTTTTTCATTTTTTTTCTAGGCTCCATTGATACTTCCTTACTATATATATATATATATATAATTCTGTGAAGACAGAAAATTTGAAGAAAAACACACCACGAATTACAAAACAGAGCACTCTAATATATATTTATCAAAAAAAAAAAAAAACAGAGAACTCTAATGTATATAGAATTAAAAACATATGAGAAAGGAAATAACAACAGTAAATAATCCCATGATTTCAACAATATCATATCAAATCAAGCATGAGTTGTTTGCTTAATTAATTGGGATTTGCTGGAGAATGAGAGACTTTAGGCTATAATTCATACTTTCCTTTTCAACAACATTCTGTGATAATTCTGAGAAAAGGGTTGCCAAGAAAGGAAGTGGAATTGAAGATTGAAAATTGTCTAGTTTAGGGTATCGAAATGGAGAAATTGTTGTGGAGAAGTTCTATATATATATAACTAGTGACGGATTTATTGTTGTTATGGTAATGGTGAAAAAATTAATTTTGTTAGGGATTTGAGAACTAATGAGGCAGAGCTGTAAATGGAGGAGGAGTAGAAGAATAAGAATTGGTGAGAGGATGTGCCAATGGTTGAGGAAGAAAGGTGTAGAGAGAGAAACAATAGAAAAAAAGAAGAAATGGCATTTTTTTGTAAATTTCAAGATATAGAGAGGATGTTATCATCTTTAAAATTAACCTACTCTCTCCAAGGTGTGTGACTCTCACCTTTTGTCATCTTTGACGGAAAAATTAACAGTGCGTTTTAGTCCACAAATCATGTGGGAGTTATGTGGTTATTTTCAAACGTTAGACAATAAAATGCACATGCCCAAACTACAAGGGGTAAAGTGAAGTTTGCCCTTAGATTTTTGCAAGGGCTTTTAAGATGGGTTTTTTAAAAGGCTTTTTTTTTTTATCTCCAATTTTTTAGACTACATATCAAACTAATTGTTCCAACTAGTGTCGTCAATATCTCCTAATTGTCAGGTCTTTCCAATGTTGTATCACAATTAAATCGAGGGCACAATTTCTTTTTATTGAAACTGAATCAACTTGTATCCTTGGCCTTCCTCTTATCTTTTTTGTTCCCTCAACCTCATTTTAGCTACAATATTTAGGAATTTGTGTGGTCTTATGAGAAATCACAAGCTTGAATGAGTGACTTTTCTTTTTTCTTTTTTTTTATTGCAAGTGACTTCTCTTGTTAATGTTTTTGGGCAGCCTATAACTGGAGGTGGAGTGGCTAGAGTTTTGGATTCTGGACATTCAAACTTTAAGAAAGGTGACTTAGTTTGGGGACGAACTGGATGGGAAGAGTATAGCGTCATTACAAAGCCAGAGAGCGTATTTAAAATTCAAAATACAGATGTGCCTCTTTCTTATTATACAGGAATCCTTGGTAAGTTTGTTTAATTTGTTTGCTTCAATTACTGCAAGCGCAATAAGTGATTCTCTTACACATCTTTTTTCTTTTTCTTTTTTAATTACAAGAATAATTTTATTCTTGCACAAATTACTGCTTGAGGAGGTTATCAGGACATGGAAGGTTAAAGAAGCTTTCTTCGTTTTACTTGTTTTTATCTAACTTTGAGGGGTGCAACAATTATAATAAATGAAATCACCAAGAGGATCATTTAATATATTACAACAACAATCATTCTGAGAACTATCTTGACACTTGAAGGAACACATGAGCTTGCAGTAGTGCTTCGTTAGGTCCAATATTGAAGAGTGAGTAACTTGTAACTACACTTGATAAATTTATGGATCCTGTTGGTGTCTTAAAATTGAAATTTACAATGTGGCATTGGCAGATTCTCTCTCTCTCTCTCTCTCACACACACACACACACACACAAGAACATATATTTTTTTTTTCTTTTTTTTGATACATAAAACTCCCTTTATATTTTACTATGTTTTAATGAATAGTTCCTTTCTTATTTTTGGACTGGCAGTTTCCACTAATTAGATTGAATATACCAACCTAATCTTTCTTCTTTTTTTTCTCGAACACAAATATGGACATGGACATGGCAATAGAAAAAATATTTTTTTATATATGTTTATTTATTATGTAGATTATTTTTGCATTCTCAAACAATCAAAATTAACTAACTCTTATCGTTTATGTCTTTTTTATGGATGATTTATTATTAATTATTTAAATCTAAACAAAAAGTAATAAACATTCAACACACAACATCTCTCAAAGCACTGAAGAACAAATTAATTACATAAAGGGACACGCCAGCTAACATGTCCTATACGTGTCTCTGGCATGTCTGACACCACTACGACACATGATTTTGAGTGTCGGTGCATCATAGTCGGTACACAGCTTCATTATAAATTGTAACAACTGCCCATCAAGAGAAAATTGTAATTATAGCAACACAGTGTAACCCCTACAGTAGTATTTGATCACTTCTTTTGAATTTCCTAGTCTATTAAAACAAAAGGAGCTGGTGACCTCAATCCAACATTAAGGTCCAAGTATGAACTTTATTGCCAACAATAGGATATTTCTGTAGCTATTGATTCATTTTATTCCTGGTAGTTTGATGGTTGCACTCAAGGTGCAGAAAACTTGTTTTTATCGAATTCTACTCTCTCTCTCTTTTTTCTTCTTTCTTTTTTTTTTTTTTTGTTGTTATTGTGGCTACATTGGATGCTCAATTGGTTGCTTTGAATTTATACTTGTATGTAGGTATGCCTGGTATGACAGCCTATGTTGGTTTTTATGAGATATGCTCTCCTAAACAAGGAGACTATGTTTTCATTTCAGCTGCATCTGGAGCTGTTGGTCAGCTTGTTGGCCAGTTTGCAAAGTTATTAGGATGTTATGTTGTTGGAAGTGCTGGAACCAAAGAAAAGGTAAGCGCCCCTCCACATGTCAATTAATGTTAAAATAACTAGTAATGGCTGCTAATAGAGTCAGAAGTATATTGTTTGCTCAGTGTATGTGATCTTACACTTTTTTCTTAACTGGCATGTTTGCAGAGCCGTCACAAATTTAGAAAGTTTAGCCTAGTATATTAAGCTGGGTCAGAGCAGGCATGGTTACTGACTCTCTTCTATTTTTTGTTGTTTTGTTTCCTTCTTTTACTATTTGTCTACTTAAGGTTGATCTGTTGAAGAACAAATTTGGGTTTGATGAAGCTTTTAACTATAAAGAGGAGAAGGACTTGGAAGCAGCTCTGAAAAGGTGAGCATTTCATTTTCTTGTAGAGAAATACATAACAGCACTAAAAAAATTAGGAACCCATAACACCTAACCAGGATTGGTGAAATGTAGAGCACAAAATGAACAAACGCACGACAAAAATAAAACAGACGTGCACATGAAGAATACAAGAAGAATGCAAGATTTATGTAGTTCATCCCATAACTAGAGCTACTACAGTTTTCACTTTAATCAGAAAAGTTACAAGAGATTACTTGAGATAGGCGTCTCCTCTCAACTATAAATAAATTAAAAATCCATGGTCGAGCAGAATACCCTTTTAGGTAGGATTTTTTTTTTAATCTCAATTTTTCAAGTTAAATATCCTCATTCTCTACACCTCTGTTTAAACTTTTTGCCAGGTACTTTCCCAGTGGCATCGATATTTACTTTGAGAATGTTGGAGGAAAGATGCTCGATGCAGTACTTGTCAACATGAGACTCCACGGTCGCATTGCTGTGTGTGGTATGATCTCACAGTACAACCTTGAACAACCCGAAGGTGTACACAACTTGTTCTGTCTTATCACAAAACGTGTCCGTATGGAAGGATTTCTAGTTTTTGATTACTATCACCTATATCCGAAGTTTCTTGAAATGATCCTCCCCCGCATAAAAGAAGGAAAAATCACATATGTGGAAGACGTAGTTGAAGGCCTAGAGAGTGCACCAGCAGCTCTTGTTGGGCTTTTCTCTGGTCGCAATGTTGGCAAACAGGTGGTGGTGGTTGCTCGTGAATGATGATGTTATTGATGTCCTGGTAATCCCTAATGTAAATTGTTAGTATGCTTTGACTAAAGTTATTAGGGAAATGGGTTCTCATTGGGATGATGTTGCTAGAAGCAGTGTTTTTAAGTTTTAATCAATGGGTTTTGAACTGAAAGTATTTTCATTCTTCTTTTTTGTTTGGGTATATTTATATTTCTTACAATTTTCTACTTGTGAATATGCTTTAGGTAGATGTAAGTTTTTTCTTCTCAACTCTCAAAGTTATGTTTGTTTGAACGTACTGAATTAAATGAAATTAACATCTCTTGGCTGTGAGTCATGAGATTATTAATTTCATATTGGGATTGGTCTCCTATCCCAAAATTAGATTGGTCTAGTGAAATTGTAAAAATTTCATTTAATTTGCAACATACTTTATACCCTACATTTTAAAATATTTTTCTTTAGGGGTGGTTTGGGATGATCTAAATAAATACTCCCTCCATCCCATAATATTAGTCCCTTATTTCATTTTTCATTGTCCTAAAATATTAGTCCATCTTCAAAAATCAAGTACAAAAATAATATAAATTTTCTATTTTGCCCTTCTTTTAAATTCATAAATAATATAAAAAGTACAATTATGACATTGATATTCTCAAAAAAATGTACTATCAAAGGGTAATTTTAGAAAATTAACTTTTTAAAAGTACAATAATTGTACTATCAAAAAAAGTTGGATTCCCCAAAAGGGATCATTATTTTGGGACGGAGGGAGTACATTTTTTGACTTTTTATGAAAAGATATGTAGAAAAATAGAGAGGTGATGTGATGGAAAAAAGATAAAAAGATAAAAAGTGTGTACTTATTAGTACACCCCAAACAATTAATGCATATTTTTATTTGAACAGAAAAATATTAAAAATTACAACCATTATATAATGCTATTTTTATGATTAAAGTGTTTTCTTTTTCTATATAATTTTTTTTTTCTTATTGCAAAATAATTGAGCAAATTGAATATCCATAATTGCTCTCTAAATTGAATATTTAGAAATTAATGAAAATAAATAGTATAATGCAATATGGCTGTCGACCTAAAATAATAACAAAAATTCTAGTCACTGTCGCACATTGGCTTGGTTTGGGAAGTGAGTTATTTTTTGACTTTTTTTACTATTTTAGCCTAGGGTTAAAAAACTTAGTTTTGGGAAGGGTTTTTAGTTTTTTTGAATTTTTTTATTTTTTTGTGAAAAAAAGAATGTAATGATTATGAATTAGATGTGATATCTTGTCTTATTAAATTAAAAAATTTATTTTATTTTTTGTGACTATTTAAAAAAAAAAAAAAACTCCAAGTCCACTTGCCAAAAACAGGCAGATTAGGTTTGTCCTTGTGAATATGATATCATAGAAGCTAACGAGTAAAGTAGTCATTATATGATAATGAAAATGGCGACTTTTTCTTTGTGGACACCCCATACACAGCTCAACTGGCTTATCAGATGTTACCTTCCGCCCCACCATTATCTCCTAACTGGTTGTCTGGGCTTCGGTGGCCCTCACGATTCACGAGATGAAAACAATTATTGACGTTCGATAATTAATTTTTTTAAATATATTTTATTTGATATATATTTTAAAAAATAAATTAAAAACACATCCTTAAAGTTTACTTAAATTATAAATTATCTCTTATAATTTTAAAAATTATATTATGCACCTAAAATTTCTAATTTCATAACAAATAGGTCATTTTATTAATAAATTATCAATTTAATTAACATTTTTTAATAAGGTTAAAATTTTATTTCAATTAATAATTCAGATAATTTTATTATTATATAGGTGAACAGTTAAAAATTTTACTTTTTTAATTAATTCTGTTAAATAAAAAATTTTGACAGAGTGCTGTTTGTAATTTTCTAAACCACATAGAACAATTCATATTTTAAGCAAATTTCAAATTGTGTATTTGTATTATAAAACAATTTAAAATAAGAGTTGTTTTGATAAGTAAGTTAAAAGTTTAATTTTTTTATTTTTAAAAAAAATATGTAAAAAAAATAAAAAGATAATGTGATTTAAAAAATTCGAAAAAATCGAAGTTACCAAAATGGGCCTAAGTCTAGCATAACAACTAGGGGTAGGGGTGTTCGCGGTTCGATTACGGTTAGGAAACCTCTAATCTGTCATCCGTCCGTCGGATGGGCAGATTGAAAAAAATCAATCCGCATCCGTCTGACGAATTGACGGATGCGGATTGAACGGATTGGCGGATGGATGCGAATCGATTTGGCGATTTAAACGTTTACAAATTTTGAATATAATACAATAATTTGTTAGCATTTTTTTTTGGAATAATAATCCAATTCAACATAATCAAAATATTATCAAGTAAATTGTCAAATACCAATAATAAATACATATAAAAAAATCATGCATTATTAAAACTATTTCATTACTTTTTTTTATTCAAAAACTATTTAATTTGATTTTTAAAAAAAATGAAAAAATTAAACTTTATATTTTTCACACAAAAATATCAAATATTAACTATTGTCACAACAGAATATCTAAACAAATTAAAAACGTACTCTTACAAATTATTAGGGGTGCTTGCGGTTTGATAATTCAGCCGTGGCCAAAGGAATTCTCAAATCCGCTATCTGTCCAAAATTAGACAGATTGGAAAAAATCAATCCCCAACCGTCCACTCATCATCACGCATCCATCTAAAATGTGACGGATTAAAATATTCGCTGCTCACCCCTAACTAGGGGTGCGCGCGGTGTGATTCAAGCGGTTTTAGAGTAAAATTATAAATCAAATGACGGATTAACAGATTGGTAAATTAGCAAATTGCAGTTTAAGCGATTTTGGATGGATTAACATATTGAAGAATATTCTAACTAATTGTCAAGCCTTTGCAAAATATATAACACTAATTTGCATAATATTTTTCATATATATAACACAAACTAATTTTATATAATATTTTTCATATATATAACTATTAATTTATAATAAATTTCACATATTAAATATCTTTCACACTTATTTTTTATTTTGATAATTTATTATAAATAAAAAATATATATGTATTAATTATAATAAAACAGAACAATTTTAAAAATAAATTATAAAATTTAAAATTTAAACCATAATTAACAGATAAAACGATGTACCATTCAATAAAAGATAAGATCAAAGTAATAGATTCCATTATTTTAATTGATAAAAACACAGTATTTGCTCCATGGCCGACATATAGAAAAAATTTCCCGCGGTCTCATTTTTAGTGATGTACCCCTCATATGGTCATAGTCATAATGTTTTCAATATTTTTTTAAGAGGGGTTTGTTAGAGTATTTTTTTTTTAAATGTTGAATAAAAAAAATATTTATTTCGATTTGTCAAATATAAAAAAAACCAAATTTTTTTTTCTTAAAAATAAAAATAAATTCACTAAATTTTTTTTAAAATTCAAATTATTTTTATAGTTGTAATTAACTTCTTTTTTTTCAATAAAAAATAATGTTATAGTTACTTTCATAGTGAAAACTATTTATCCCACAAAGTGTACAAAAGAATTGAATAATTTTGTAATTAAATTAATTTTGTCTTTATAGTTGGGGGTGATAGGATTTTAAGTTCAAAATTTTTTAAAAATTAATTATATAATTCTTGAATTGATAATCTAACTAACCAATTCAAATACTAATACTTACATATTTTTCTTACAAAATTTTATAAATTATAAAAATAAAATAATATATAAACTCATTTTTTAAATTTAATGATATGTAAGAGATATAATTAACTTATGATTAGATTAGATATGAGAGAGGGAGAGAGAGAGTTGCATTAAAAAATTTAATAACGAAAGTGATATACAAACATGCTTTTTAGACTCAATTCCTAAACTAATGCAAGTGAGATGATTGCTTGATGATTATAAAATATATGAGAAAAAAGTTATTTAAGGTCGTGTTTGGGAACCAAGTTCCCAAATTTTTTTCTCATTTTTTTCACTAAAAGACAGAAGTTTTGCAAAATCAAAAAAAACACATCCAAACAAAATATCACATCCAATCCCATAATCATTTCACTTTTTCTCTCACAAACATCACATTTAACCACATAAAAACCCAACTATCTTCCCAAACACCAAAAATTTTTTATTTAATAAAAACCTACATCTCATAAAATCTACATAAAAACTCACTTCCCAAACATCATCTAAATATTTTAATTGATTGTCATATTTGAAAAGTAATTTTAATTTTTTATTCACATAATTGGATTTGAAAAATAACTAAATTTTGAACTTAAAAAACACTATGTTTTACAAAATTAATAAAAAAAAATTATAATAATTGTTTTTTTTTTTTTTTAAATAATAAAACACACAGCATCGTATCGCCAAACATGCCCCAATCTACCGCATGCAGCATTAGGATAGTTTTGGGATGTTTGATAAAAGTTGAAAAATCAATTTCTTTTAATTTACTTAACTTATTTTTGTTTAATAAGTTATAAATAAAAGATATATTAAACAGTTTGACATAAACTCTTATATTAAAATAAAGGGTTGGTTTGAATAACCTATATTAGCACACTTTTTATATATTTTTCTTTTTTTAATTATATCATCTCTCTATTTTTTTACATATTTTTTTATAAAAAAATTTAAAAATATATTTATTTAAATAATCACAAACACCTCCGTTTGGGGACTGACTAAATTAGTCAATTAGCCAAAAAATTACTAAATTAGCCAAAAAACCAACCACTCATACCAAAAAGTCAAAGATTCTCTTTTCTCTCTATTTTTTGCACATCTTTTCGTAATTAGTCAAAAAATCATCACAAATATACAAGTTTTTTTTACCTATCTTTTTAACCAAATAACCAAAAAATTACTAAATTAGCATGTTCCCAAACGAGGCCTAAGTTATGAGATGCTTCATAATTCTCACCAAACACACCGAACGAACTGTGCGGTTTCTAACAGGAGATAAACTTTTGCCGCGTTTCAGTGCACTATAAAAATATACTAACTGCTTTCCCGGAGAATTATGTGGAACGCCAAAGACACCTAAAACCAAAAGACAAAACAACAACGGCAAAAAAGAAAAAAAGAAGAAGAAGAAAATAGCTGTTTCATTCAGACCCATTCCTTCATTTATCTGCATTCATTCAACCCAATTGTCTCCCTGATTTCTCTCTCTAAATCTTTCTCTCTCGGCGTCTCATTTGGATCTCTGATATCTCCTTTCTCTTCTCTATCTGTCATTCTTTCAATTCTATCTACCTTTCACCTCGTCACCGCTCGAAAATCGAGAGCTTCGTAAAGCTCTCGATCGAGCTCTCCTCTGGATCATCATCATCATCATCATTTTCACACGATCAATTCGATTTTATACGCATTTCGAATTCCGATTTCGATATTGTGGCTTTTGATTCATCTCTCGGTCCTTGTGTAGTTTGTTGAAACATTAAAACTTTTGAATTCTGAGCTAATTGATTTGGAAAACTAGGTTTTCTATAGAGAGAGAGAGAGAGAGAGAGAGGGAATGGAGATGGCTGCTCAATTGAGGCGGGGGATTTCCCGCCAATTCTCGACAGGTTCGATGAGAAAGAGCGGTAGGTTCAGCTTCAATAGGCAGAATTCTCTCGATCCGCGCCGCAACAACTTGCGGTTCAGCTTTGGACGCCAGTCCTCGCTCGATCCGATTCGCCGGAACGCCTCGCAGGACGAGCTGTCCGTGCCGGAAAACCTGGACTCGACGATGCAGTTGTTGTTCATGGCGTCTAGGGGTGAAGTGAAGGGAGTTCAGGATTTGCTGGACGAAGGCATTGATGTAAATAGCATCGATTTGGATGGGCGGACGGCTTTGCACATTGCGGCTTGCGAAGGCCACGTCGAGGTTGTGAAGCTCTTGCTTAGTCGAAAGGCCAATATTGATGCCCGTGATCGGTGGGGCAGCACGGTACTTTCCTGTCATTTTGTTTTTGTTGAGTCATGCTTTTCCGTATTCTTAACTCTCTCTTTGGATTGAGTAATTTGGAAAGAGAATTATAATTTTTTTTGGTAATTTCACATGTGCATATTTAGAAAAATATTTCTAAATTAGTGGTAAATTTTTTAACATTAAAAAGTAAAATCATAAACTTTATCAGGACTTTATAATTAATTTTTGAAGGTATCTCGGCAGGTAATTTTCCCAAAATTTTCCCGATTATAAGGTAATAAAGAAATGATGAAAAATAATTGTTTGGATTATAGATTGTGAGAAATTATGAAAAATAATAAGCTGATTGGTTATAAACTTTTTATAATATTAAAATTTTTGTTAAAATATAAATAAATAAATCTCAATTATATACTTTGGTTTTTGTTTTTTTTCCTTTCATTCAATCATAATTTATCATTTGAGACCGCATTCATTTCTTTTCTACTCACCCAGCACTCCAATCGGAGTCTTAAGGTTCCAGTCTCTTCACCTTTATTATTATTATTTATTTTATTTTATTTGGATAGAAAACCATGGGATAAAAGGGGATAAGTATTACCATGATTATTAGGTCTCGTTTGGCAACAGACTGATTTAGTCAAAAAATTATTAAAAAAATTAAAAAGTTAAAAAATCAAAAATTCATATCAAAAAGTCAAAGATTCTCTTTTCTCTCTATTTTTTACACATTTTTTTCATAAAAAGTTAAAAAGTTATTCCAAACATATTAATTTTTTTTAATTTATATTTTAGTCAAATAATTAAAAAATTACTAAATTAGCATCTTCTAAACGAAGCCTTACTTGCCCTGTACTCAGTCAGTTAGAGGAAGATATTTGAGGTTATTCTGATTATCCTACACTATCCCTCTAAAAATGTGACGGCTAGCTATATAAATGAAAAGCCCTAAGATCCGCCCTTTGTTTTCTATAGATTGTCAAGATGCTATTTAGCTATATATAGTAAAGCCCTGAGATTCTATTTATGATTTATTGATCCATTCACTCTATTCCAAATTCACGGGCCACTACATAACCGCAGGACTACCAAAGTGAGTTGAGATCCTCCTTGAGCTCTCTCCCGCTTCTCTATTTGTAACTGTGTGGAGATGTATTTTGGATTAATTCAATGATTCAGATTTGACTATTCAAAAATAAAAAAATAATAAAACAAATTTAAATTTATTTTTTCCGTCTAAATCTAAATCATTGGATCAAGGTAAAGTTGGTGAGGATCTCAACTCCTACCAAAGTTTGTAGCCATACCCATCCGTGTATATGTAACTTGTACTGCTTATCTGCCAAATATGGTCAATTTATATGGGTTTTTGTTTTGTCAGGCAGCTGCTGATGCAAAATACTATGGAAATGTAGACGTTTATAATATTTTGAAGGCCCGTGGAGCCAAAATACCGGTACTTGTGAAATAATTAATGTTTAAGATTGGAAAGGCTCAAATTTTGTGAATTTACATGCAAATGTTTTTCGTATTCATAGAAAATCAGAAAGACACCGATGACTGTTGCAAATCCTCGGGAAGTTCCAGAGTACGAGCTCAATCCGCTAGAGCTTCAAGTTCGCAAAAGTGATGGTATCACAAAGGTATGTTCTTTATCTCCTTCGTTGTAAGTGGATTAGTGCAATTGATTGAACTCATGTATGATCCAATATCAAAGATTTAAAATGTTTTCTTGGTAATTCTGTTTTGGCAACCCCCCCCCCCCTTCATCTGGATCTGGAAAAAGTAGTGAAATGTTCAAGCTTCCTCATTCAGAACCTACTCTCCCCCAATCAATAGCGCTCTTTCCCCGGGAAGATTGCTGAACTTGGGCCATTCCTTTTAAATGTGCATTTTTCATCAAGATATCATTCAATTCTTATGGGAAACATTCGCTTTCTGCTGATATTAGTTTTTTTTTTTTTTCGCATGTCATGGGTCAACATTTTTTTTATTACTTTCTTGTCAAATGGTTTGAACCTGTGATTTTTTTTATTAATTTATAATTTTTAACATTTTTAATCTAGAAATATTTAGCTGTGTAAATCTGAAGTTAATCATAGTTATTGAAAGGGTTGCAATGTTTGAGTCTTTCTTCGTGAGTTGCTGTATAGACTTTGAATTTCGATAGATACGTTGAAAGCTTGTGTTTTGTATTGGAACCTCTAGGCAGTTGTGTTAGTGAATGGATTTTATCTCCTATTTTTGGTAATTATCCATCGGGCCGCTAATTTGTCATACACGGTCATTATTTATTTTTGTAGGACATTGGAAAATGCTGTGTTTATATTAAGTTGTGTGAATCACTGACATTTAGAAAGAACCTATAGTGGAAAAGGAACTTTGTGGTACCTGGTGAAGAGCAAACAACTTATTATAACCATATGACTTGGGTCTAGCAAGAATAGTAGTATTCCTGTTATTGTGGACTATAGTATTTGTCACGGAAAACGTGGAATGGTTCCCATTATAGACTTCTATATTATCTCCAATAATTAGGATGAGAATTTTGTCTTGACACATTAACTTAGTAGCTTGGTGACATATAATTTGAGGCAGTAATTCCTTCCGAGTTGATCCAAAACCATCTGTAATCTATATAGTCTTGTCAACCTGATGGGTCTATATTGGACATGCCAATGCGGCCCAAACTTCATTATTGTTGAACCATGTCAACAGGGTATTTATGCAAACTGGCCCAAATGATGACCTTGTCAATCCTGACCACTGCCACACTGAAATATGTTTATATATTTCAGTATTATCTTGAAGGCCACAATGACTGTTATATTTGTGGACTTTTGAATTGATGCATGAAACAGTACTAAACTGATCGTAATGAATTTTCTGCCATGTATTTGGGTAGCAATTTTTGATGGCTTAAGATTGTTAAATCCAAGTTGCTCACTTTGCTGCAACTCTTGTGTAGTTTCTTGTACATTCTTATTTATTTATTTTTCTGTAATTCTGTTTCAATTGTGGCTGAAGGTTTCTATACCTTCAGCTCTGCAATTTTTGTCTTACTATCGGAATGAGGCTGCATCATTCATTTTCTGTGTGTGTTTGTGTGTGTGCATGTGCACATGCGCGCCTGTGTTTTTTTATTTTCTCTCCCCAAACTTCCTGTCAAAATTGATCTGTTCTATTGATGTGTTCTTGAATAGCTAACTCTCTATGGATGGATGTTAATAGATATTCTACTTACCTTTTGACAGGGGACATATCAAGTAGCTAAATGGAATGGCACAAAAGTTGCTGTGAAGATACTTGATAAAGACAGTTATTCAGACCCTGAAAGCATGTATGCATTCATAAGCACCTCTTTCTCCACGCTTTTGTTGTGTGTTGTTGTTGTTTTTTTTTTTTTTTTTTTTAAGAACAATACATGTGCTAGAGTCCATTAAATCAAATGGTTATCCTGTCAATTTATATTGTTTTAGGGACAATTACACACAGGTGGTATCAGTGATAATTAATTATATATTAATGAAAAAGTTTATAATTTTAATTATTTATAATGTTTCTCACCTTTTTGTAATTATTTCCCAGACATCCACTATCAGGTTATTTCCCCTTTGTTTTAAGTATATTCTTGGTAAGAAAAAGTACAGTCTAATAACTTCCTTATTTGCCATAGGAAAAAACACACCTCAGACCCTTGTTGCCACTTAAACCTTGAGTTATATTCCTTTTGGAAATCAGTCAGCTTATGTTTTTCTGATGCTTCTATTTTGGCAATCTTTTATTCAGGCAGGCTTTGAGCGGACTTCTGTATTGTGCACAAGTCTAGTATAGGCAACTACAACCAAATAAAAGTGAATTATTCTCAAATAAGGAAAAAGAAACTAAATCCAATGCAGTTTGGAAAATTAAGTATCCTGATTTGACACAGCATACAATGCAATGATACTTAAAAAGTAATAAATATTCAACATCTAACATCCATCAAAAGCACTAGTCGTTGTGTTCCCTAAAAACAAATTAATTAAATAAAAGGTATGTATCCTCACGTTCTCGCGTCTGACACCACTACCGGCGCCTGTTTTGGAGTGTCAGTGCTTACCTTTCCTAGACCTATGGCATCCTTGTGCATTTAGTACAACCTTGAGCTGTTTTAAGTTGCCCTCTAATCATTGATGGGAATTTTTCTTTTAAGTGATTGCTTGCTGCTTGGTTTACTGATTTGGCTAATTACATGTCTCTAACACTGCATCTTATATGTTTCTATGCAGAAATGCTTTCAAACATGAGTTAACTTTGTTAGAGAAAGTTCGGCATCCTAATGTGGTTCAGTTTGTTGGAGCTGTTACCCAAAATATACCTATGATGATTGTTTCAGAGTATCATCCAAAAGTAAGCATGTGTGTGTGTGGGTGGGTGGGTGTATGTATGTTTTAAATCCTACAATCAATAAGTTTATGGAGATAAGAAAATGCAGCCTAATGCCAAGGCCAAGGTACATTGAGCACAATGAGGAATGAGGAGATCCCGTACTCAATTTGGAAAGAAATTTGCAGCTAAACTATCAGAATGTTATTGGCCTCAAGGATATGCCTATTTGATGCGTTGATGATGAATTATTAGAGCAATCTTTGATCTCATTTGATATATAATCTTTTTTGGCTGCATTTGCTACAGGGATAAGAATGGGGGGATTTGGACTATTAATCATAGGGACCCATATATCTTGTGTTCGGGATGGCAAAGCAGGGTGGATAAGTTGCCCTCTAAAAATCCACTGTCTCTTCCTTTGCTGGTCAAACACCAGATGAGGCCAGAGTCAAGACACAATTTATAATTAGTCTTGTGATGGGATGCCCGAGAACTAATAAAATCTCCCCTAATCCTATCTGTGTGGCAGAAGAAACTATTATGTATATCAGTGGCGGAGTCAAAAATTAAATCAGATGGGCACTTATCAATTATTACATTAAAAATTTATACAAAAATATTTTACATAAATTTTTATGATTGACTTTAAGAAAGATAAGATAAAAAAAAAAAAAAAAAATCATAGATATAAGTTTTAAAATAAATTATATAATGATAAAATAATTTTGTATACAAAATTTGAGTAAAAATTTAATATAATAGTAATACCCCGCCATCATTGACATGTGATATCACTAATCAATAGTGAAGAAACACGTAGAGGATGAACCCCTCATGTCAATCAAATGTAACTAACAATCCAATGAATCTCATATCTTTATTGAAATTAATTATGTTTGTTTGTCAATAATGATTGACATCTCCATTATATTAAAATTTTCATAGACAATAATATGACTTATCGTAATCTCTTTATTTTCAATTAAAACAACCATTATTGTTTTCATAATTTTAAAAATGTTATTGACATTTCACTCTAAATAATATTTTTGTAAATTTTTTTATTTAAAATATTTTCTTTATGATTGTAAAAAAAAAAAATCCAAAACCCAAGGGGGGCGCATGACCCCCTTGGACCCTCTATACCTCCGCCACTGATGTATATCATTTCAAAGCAGAGGTTCTGGAAGTTTAGATATGTTGCCGTAGTCCTAGTGTTACTGTGGGTTTATTTTGAAATGGTGTCTTCCTTGCTAGTTTGATTTGCTATATAAGAGGGAATTGTTATAGTTAAAAGTGCATTACTGCACTTTAATAAAATGTCTTTACTTATCAAAAAAAGAAAAAGAAAAAAAGAAGAGTTTAAAGTGCATCAACTATATTGAATTTGTATATAATTTATGCCTACAGGTTTAACATTGCTCTCCTTGATGGTGATTTTTTCAGGGTGACATAGGAAGCCATCTTCAAAAGAAAGGGCGTGTGTCTCCATCTAAAGCTCTAAGATATGCTCTTGATATTGCAAGGCATGTGCAATTTTGCTTAAATTAAATTATCATAAGTATTATGAATGTCATTCTTAGAATTAATGTTCTTCTATGCTTCTGCTTATTTAATTATCAATCTTTCTTTCTTTCTTCCTTTTTCGGCACAAGTGTATTTGCCCTTTTGCTCCTTTCAGTTTCTATAATTCACATATAAAACTTATTGAAATGTTTGTTATTCCATCTGAACATATTTTTTTTTAAAGTTTCCATCTTGTTTATATTGTGACGTCTTTGCTTGATTCTTGTTAACAGGGGCATGAATTATCTTCATGAATGTAAACCAGACGCAATTATCCACTGTGATTTAAAGCCCAAGTATGGCAACTAAATGCAAGAGTTGATTCTGATGTGTACATTTGTGAATTCAAGGTTTTTTTTTTTTTTCCTTCAGAATTATGGGCTGTTTTTAATATTTGAAATTTTGGTAAGGTGCCAGAAATATTTTGCTGGACACTGGAGGTCAGTTGAAGGTAGCTGGATTTGGTTTGATAAGATTGTCTAAAATATCACCAGACAAGGCAAAACTATTGCAGCCTGAGGCTCAAATTGATCGTTCAAGTAAGTTCTCATGCACTTCATAATCTATTTACCTATGTCACACCGGATGTTCCTCATACAACAGCTTCTAGACTTTTTTTGTGTCTAAATAGACTCTTTCTCTCTGGACCAAATCTTGCCTTTAGGCATTGTTATCAAAACTGTCAACTTAAAGAAATGTCGAAATCTCTCTGTGTGTGTGTGTGTGTGTGTGTGTGAGAGAGAGAGAGAGAGAGAGTGTCTGTAGATCAGTGAAAATGATGATATTGGCACTTGAACAAATTGTTTTGTTTAGGCGGAGCCATTGTTTGATCTAGCATTTGCTAATGTTAGTTTTGGGGCATCAATATTCAAATGTGAAAGTTATCAAATTGGAGGGTTGTTAAATATTTGTTGAATTATTGTTTCTTGTTTCTCTTTGGAAATTTGCATTTTTGGGAATTTGATAAATCTGATTGATTGGCTTGTCATTGTAAACTTTTAGTATGGTCCTTACATTTGAGTAAGTAATGCAATCACTATGATCCTTTTTCAACAGTACATAGAAGTAAGACATCATATTAAGGAGGTAAGCTTATGTAAGAATTGTACACTATACTGTATATTATAAGTGAAAAGTGTAATTTTTTACTGTACAGTAGGCTGGAAGAAACCTTGGGTTTCAATTGCTTTGCAACTCTTAAAGTGTGTATAGTTACTGATTTCTCGTTCTTGTTTTAGATTTATACATGGCACCTGAGGTTTATAAAGATGAAATATTTGACAGAAGTGTGGATGTATACTCTTTCGGTCTTATTCTTTATGAGGTATATTTCTTTTCTTTTGTTCCTTCCATTCATAAATAGTTGCCTAATATTTCTTATTTCTGAATGTTTGCAACAGTGAATGTAGTTTATCTTCTCGAATTATGACATTCCCATGTTATTATAGTATTTATATGTTACTGCTACACTATCTAACATACACACATTGACCTGGACTTGTGGTCGAGCTTGAAATATTATTATTCTTTATGAAGTTTCCCCAACCTCTATTGATATCTATTGGGATCTTGGCAGTTTGTGAATTCTTTCCCTGAATACTGCATACTGGCATTTAATCACATATTTCTGTTGAGAACAAATTGGTTAACTAGTTGTTTCTTCCTTTGCATTTCTTTTCCCATTGGGTTCAGATTCTCGAAGGAGTCCAACCATTGCACCCCAGGTCTGCAGAAGATGCTGCTAAATTGATGTGTTTGGAAGGAAACAGACCAATATTCAAGAATAAATCTAAACATTATCCTCCGGATCTGAAAGAGTAAGTTGATTTCCTGAGAGAGTTGCCAAATTTGCTGTAGTTTCAAGCTGTTCTATTTTGTAGTTTTTTTGAACATATGAAAGTGGCACTAAGATTTACAGTTTTATCAAGTTTGTTTTGCTAGTTTGTAAAGAAGTTACTTAACCTCATAACAAGATCTGCACATGAAAGTGAAATTGTACATGAAAGGATTGCTTACTTGGCATTCGTAATTATTGGGGCTTTAGATTTTAGTAATGACAAAAGATTTATTAAAAATCCATGATTTCTACCTTTCTGAAAGAAATGAATAAAATTTGGGGCCGAGGTGGTAGTCAACCTCCTACAAATATGGACCTTTTCTTGAAGTTTTTCCACATAGAAAGAAAACGTTAGGTACTCAGTTGGCACTTGCCCCACTCAATTTATGAACTATCTGTTCAAGGAAATTGATCTTCTTCATCAGAGGATAGGATGGCCGGGGGGAAGAAGAAAATGAAATATGAATAATCGGGATGGTCTTTTTGTTTCCTTTTCCCCCTTACTTTGGTAAATGAAATGGTTGAGAGTTGTAAATCAATTTGTTACTATAACTAGATTGTATGTTCTTTTTCTTTTTTGGTGTTGGTATGCAGTTTTTCATAGCTTTATAGTCATATGAATTGTAAGTTACAGGAAACATGTAATGTTTTTGCGTTGACTTTCCTTCATGCATAGGTTGATTGAAGAATGTTGGGATCAAGGACCCGTCATCAGACCAACTTTTTCCGAGATCATTATACGGTTAGACAGAATTGTTGCAAACTGCTCTAAACATGGAGGGTGGAAAGACACCTTTAAGCTCCCTTGGTATGTGTCTCTTACCGAGTATCTTATTGTCAAATAAACTAAACTCTCTTTTGGTCTTCCAAAGACACAAAATGGCATACCTGCACAAAGATACTAGACTTATTTTTCACAAATGGAGAATGTTGAGGCTGTAGATGTGTTAGTTGAACAATTCTTTGTTTTTGCTAGTTATCCTTTCGCTTTAGTGTAAAAAGGGTATTTGGATGTTAGGATTGGTAATTTATAAAAATCATTTTCTGTGACTATTTTTATTCCTGCTAGAATCTAGTGCACTTGCAATACAAAGAGTTAATAACTACCAAAGTAAACTGCATAAATAAATTTCTGAATTAGAATATGACCACCACAGCTGCTAGGTCTTTTTATACAATAAATTATTGGTAAGGCACAAAAAACCAAATGAAGTTACATATGCTGAAATTGGTCAATATAGCAGCAAAGAGTGGGTTTGTTATCATTGTAAGTCATATTGATCAGTGAATGGATGGTAAATGCATGCAGCTCTGGCTAATATCCAAATCAAATAAAAATATTACAAAGTAATAAAAATAAATAAATAAGTGGACTTCACCTATTGAATTATGACTGACTACATCTGCAATTCTAGTATTAGAATTTGATTGAGATGATACTGGACCAATTGACCCCCTTTTTTTATTTCATTTAATTGGATTATGAAGTATTTGTCGGTATTTTTTTATTCAGTCTTCTTATAAACAACTTGATTTCAGCATTCATGTTGTTTTGACTAGTACTTTCTACTTTGTCTCTAATATAAAACATTGTAATGTTGTGCAGGATTTAAGAAGAGGCATATAGTTACACCAAATATGGGACAGAACAGAGACTTAGATTGGGGGATCTCTCTATAGACTCAAAAACAGTTTTGGGAGCTTCATGTTGTGTCTTTTATTATGAATAACAGAGGAGTATGGAACTGACAAACCGAGTTGAAATAAGATTAGTGTCACTATTTGTTTTTGTTTTTTGGCTAGGAGCTGGAACAGTTCCTTTCCATGTAAAATATGTGAATGATGTTTCTTTTAGATTGGTTGTTATGAATCTTGTGGGACAAAAAGAAGAATGACTATAACTGGAAAAACATTCTGTTTTGTGCTTAATAATAAGAGAATTGTTATTTTCACTCCACTTATTTATTAATACATTCTAAAATTTGTCAAGTAAATCTATAAACAAGTGAAGTGGGATAGCATTTTTCATTACTACCAACTATTAGCTTGGTGCATGCAAGTTTGCATGAGGCTTATGTTCTTGATTACTTTTTATTTTATATCTATCTAAACGATAAGAATGACTCTTCTCTTTTTCTTTTTCTTTTTTTATTTTTTTTTGAAAAATTATTCCTTAGTGAAAACTTGAAAAAATTATCACATTTGTATGAAAAAAAATTTATAATTATAATTATTAATATTAATAAAATTTATTATTAATTTGTAATTATTTTAAAAATTTTACACTAATGTGAATCTTATTTTTGGGCTCTAAAACAATGTGATTTTAGTGAAAAAGATGTCATTTTTCACTGATCAAAAGGATCCAAACGCGTACTCCAGACTTCAAATGGTTTAAACGCGTACATCTTTGTCTAGATCACATATTCACCAATTGAAAAATAAGCTTCAAAATATCTCCAAGAAAACCTCATCAATGGAAGAATATCTCTTCAAAATCAAAGAAATTTCAGATCAATTATCACTAGCCTCTGCACAAGTCGATGATGAGGATTTGGTTTTAATGACTTTGAATGGTCTTCCTAGTGAATATGATGCATTCACTATCGCTATTCGCACCAGATCTGAGCTATTTCTATGGATGAACTATGTTCATTATTATGTTCAGAATCAGTTCATATTGAGGCTAAGATTAAAGGTTCCAACACCAGTAATGATCTCAATGTTGCCCACACGGCAACTAAAGGATCAAATCAACATTATCCGCACTCTGGTTTTGATTCTCAATCTTTCCACTCTGGATCAGGAAGAGGTGGTTTTTCATAATCTAGAGGTCGCAATTCTTATCGAGGACAAGAAGGAAAATATATGCAATCTCGAGGAAGGTGCAACAATCGAAATAGAGGCAAATCTGCCTCATCTCAAGGCTGTAAAATTTGCGGTGGTCTCAGTGATTAAGCTTTTGACTGTTGGTACCGTATGGACCCAAATTTTCAACCTATAGCATCACAGCCTTCCTAGTCCTATTAGTCCTCAAGCCCTGGTCCTCCTAAAGCCTATATTGCCTCTGCAGCTCATAGTCCTGCATCTGAATTAGCTTTATACAAATCAAGAGTGCCTTGGTACATTGATTCTGCAGCCACCAACCACATGACAAATGATCTTGCAAATTTATCTCTGTATCAAGCCTATCCAAGACATGATCAAGTCACTGTAGGTAATGGTACTTTCTTACCTATTCATCATATTGGACAAGGTCTTTTACTTACTCCTCCTTATTCTTTTCATCTTAACAATCTTCTCCATGTTCCTTTCATTTCCTCTAATCTTCTCTCTATTCACCAATTGACCAAAGATCACAATTGCATTGTTATTTTTTATGCCCATTATTTTGTGCTTCAGGACAAAGTCACGAAACAGGTTCTGCACAAAAGAGTTAATAACAATGGTCTCTATCAGTTCAGTGGTTTTTCTTCTCATTGTTCACCACATGCTTATCAATCCTGCTTTTCTACTTTTGATCTGCTAAAGGCTCGGACATATTTCTCATGAAAAATTTCAATGTTTAGCTCCTCATTTACCTGTTTCTTCTACTGGGAAAAATAAAGCTATGCCTTGCATTGATTGTAATATGTCCAAAATACATAGATTGCCTTTCAAATTGTCCAATTCTTCTGTGAATTCTCCTTTTTCTTTAGTTCATAGTGATGTATGGGGACCATTTGTTACTGAGAATGCCAAATTTCGGTTCTATGTTTTATTTGTTGATGATTACACCAGATTCACTTGGATATATCCTTTACTTTACAAGAGTGAAGTTTATGCTAAGTTTCTTGATTTCAAAAGCTATGCTGAAAATCAATTTCACATTCACTCAAAATTTTGAGAACAAATAATGGGTCTAAGTTTGTGAATAACAGAATGGATTTTTATTTGTCTTCTCAAGGCATCATTCATCAAACTAGTTGTCCCTATACACAGGCTCAGAATGGTGTTGTTGAAAGAAAACACAGACATGTCACTGAAATTGCCATTACTCTTCTTCAATATTCTTCTTTACCTTTGTCTTTCTGGTTTGATGCAATTGCCATAGCTGTGTTTCTTATTAATCGCATACGCAGTTTTGTTCTTGGCAATGTTTCCCCATTTGAATCATTATTTCATTTTGTGCTTGATTACTCTTCTTTTAATGTCTTTGGTTATCAATGCTTTCCTTGGCTTAAGCCATATGTTTCTCATAAACTACAGCCAAAGTCCATTGCCTGTGTCTTCATTGGATATCATCCTACCATCAAAGGTCATAGGCGTCTTGACCCTATTTCTGGTAAAATCTACATCTCCAGGCATATCCTCTTTAATGAGTCATGTTTTCCCTTTTTCTTTTTATCTTCTTCATCTCTTTCTTGTTCAACTTCTTCCCCTTCTTCTATTCCTTCTTTTTTTTGGTCTTCATTATCTTCTCCATCCTCTTCTCTTCATACTCTCTCTAATTCTCTTGTTTCACCAAATTCTACCTGTCCTTCTTCTAGTTCTCCATATATTCTCTATTGTACCACTTCTGTTCCCATCAATTCTATTACCATTGATCTTCCACCTGTCTCCCAGCTACCTGTTGCTCCAATCTCACAGTCACTTGTAGCTCCAGTCTCTACTCTCTCTCTTAATTCCCATCCTATGACAACTCGGTCTAAGGTCAAAGTTCCTGTTTGTTTGCAAGCTACATCTGTTTCTGGTCTCTCTACTAAGCTTCTTACTACTGAACCCAGTACTGTCAAGAAAGCTTTTCAATCTGATGTATGGCTTAAAGCTATGCAAGAGGAGTATGATGCTCTTCAAGTTCAGGGTACCTGGAATCTTGTTTCCTTACCTTCTTCTAAATTGGTAATAGGCTGTAAATGGGTAGACTTTCATGAGACCTTCAGTCCTGTTGCTAAGTAGCCCACCATTTCGTATCTTCACCTGCATTGCTCTTCATTATAACTGGCCTATTACTCAGCTAGATATCTCAAATGCATTTCTCCATGGCTCACTTGAAGAGGAAGTATTCATGGCTCAACCTCAGGGATTTGTTGATCCTTCTTATCCTACTCATGTGTGCAAACTCAAGAAAACTCTTTATGGCCTTAAACAAGCTCCTCGAGCCTAGTATTCCACCTTCTCGACTTTTCTTCTCTCTCAGAGGTTTCATAACAATTTGTCAAATACTTCTTTGTTTGTTAAAAAGACTCCCAGCAGTCTTACTCTACTGGTTGTGTATGTTAATGACATACTCTTGACTAGTAGTGATTCTGTTATTCTTACTCAGTTTCTTCAGCAGATGCACCTGGCATTTTCTATGAAAGAACTTGGGTCTTTATCCTATTTATTGGGCATCAATATCATTGCTCAAGATTCTGGTTACTTTCTATGTCAACAAAAGTATGCTATTGATCTTTTTCTTAAAGCTAGTATGGTGGATTGCAAGCCTTGTTCTACTCCATTGGCTATGGAGTCATATGTCTCTCATTTAGATGATATTCCTTTTTCTCAACCTTCCCTCTGTCGCAGTTTGGTTGGAGGTCTTCAATATCTTAGCATTACTAGGTCGGATTTGTCTATGGCTGTTAATCAAGCATGCCAACATATGCATTCTCCTACCAATGCCCATTTTCAGAATGTTAAACGTCTTCTTCGTTATGTTAAAGGGACTGCTTCTCATGGATTGAGTTTCACTCCTGGTCCGTTCACTTGTCATGCCTTTTCTGACTCAAATTGGGTAGGTGATGCTTTGGACAGACGTTCTACTTCAAGGTACTGTATCTTTTTAAGCCCAAATCTGATTTCTTAGTCTGCCAAAAAGTAGCCTACGGTCTGTCATTCTTTCACAGAGGCTGAATACAAATCCTTAGCCAATACTGTTGTTGAACTCAGTTGACTTCAGCAGTTGCTTAAGGATTTTTTACTTCTTACTCCTTCGATTCCAATTTTATGGTAACAACTTATCGGCTATGGCTCTTGCTTCCAATCCAATCTTTCATTCCAGGTCTAAACATATAGAAATCGATTGTCATTTTATTCGCGAGCGAGTTGTTGCCAAACAAATTGTTCTCAAATATGTTCTTACGTCTGATCAATTAGCTGATTTGTTCACCAAACCGTTGTCTGGTTCTTGGTTTCATTATCTCAAAGCTGATAAGATACAAGAGGCAGAGGACTCTAAGGCACTATGTCAATACAGCAGATACCTCAAGCACACTTGTTAGCTCAGCATCAGACTGTGATGCCGGCTAAGTCACACCACTGTAATATTAGTAATTCAACACAATATAGTTGTGCTAGTATGGTTAGTTAGTTATAGTTCAAAAAACGAAAAAGAAAAAATTATATGGAAGTTATGACAATACATTATTACAAATGTCATAATTAATATTTTTACGAATCATAAGTAAAAAAAAAAAAAAAAAATTATAACCAAGCAATACAAAGGGGTATAATTAAAATAATATTATAATTAATATTATAATAAGACATAACTAGGAGTATTACAAAATGTATAACTAAAGAAAATGATATATAAATTCACTTTTTAGACTTAAGAAGATAATTGATTAATAATTAGAAAATATTTAATTATCAACCAATCATTTTCTTGATATATAAAAAATAAATCTAATTTTTAAACCTAAATAATAATACTCATAATTAAATCGTATTGGTCCGGTTTGGCAAGAGATTTTTTTAGTTTTTTTTTTAAACTAAAATTTACAAAAAAAAATAAATAAATAGATTAAAATAGTCAATAAGACAAAGTGGATGTTTGGAAAATTGCTATTTTAGTAGGCTATTTTAGTTTTTGGTTATTTTAATAGGCTAAAATTTTCGTGTTTGGGAAGGCAGTTAGATTTTTTTATAGTTGGATGTGATATTTGCGAGAGAAAAAGTAAAATGATTATGGATTTGATATGACATTTTGTCTTATTGACTATTTTAGCCTATTTTGTCATTTTCTGAATTTTAGTCCAAAAAGTAAAAAAAAAAAAAAAAAAGCCTTTGCCAAAAGGGTGTGTTTTGAGATAAAATTCAACTATCTTTCCAAATACAAAGGGTGTGTTTGGTTTGTGTTTTGAGATAAATTTTGAAATATTTTTTTTTTGAGGAGAGTCTAGAAATTTTTTTGGTTTGTTTAGTTGTATATTTTAAAAATAGTTTTGGAGTTTGGGATAATTTGATATTTTGTTATAATTGGCCAAGTTTGGGAAGACTAAATAAGTGTACTTTTTGACTTTTTATGAAATATGGGTTGGATTTGGGTTGGGTTTGAAGTGATGTGTTAGAGAGGTGATGTGACTTAAATAAGATGATGTGACTTAAATAGGATAGTGACTTTTTGACTTTTTGGATTTTTTTGAGGATGCCAAACTTGACCTGAGTAGAGGTTGTTTGGGATGTCCTAAATAAGTTCACTTTTTGACTTTTTGGACTAAAAAGTTGAGGAAAAAAATATGATTGTTTGGGTTAACTTTTTGACTTTTTATAGAAAAATGTGTATTAAAAAATTGTATAAATTAGTGTGCAGGGAAAAATTAGGATTCGGAGTTGTGCAGCTGTACTTTTTGACTTTTGGTGAATAGTGATAACTTTTTAACTTTTTGAGTAACTTTTTGGCTTTTTGGCTACATGCCAAACTTGGACTAAATGTGTGTGAGAGGAAAAGTGACTGAGAAGGAAAGATGAGAAAAAAAAAAGTGATTAATTGATATGTAAAAGAGAGAAAGTGATTTTGATTTTTTTTTTTTAAACCAAACAAAAGTTTGAAATTTTTTTTCAAAAATTATATCTTGAGATACAAACTAAACAAGCCCAAAAATTTTAACCTATTAAAATTGACAAAAACTAATAGATTATTGCTATAATAAAATATCATAAACATCGTAACTACTAATGTATGGATAATTATTCAGTAATCTTATAATATGGATGCCTAATATTTTTATAGTGCTATGAAATAAAGAGTATACGTAGGTGAAGTATTACAGAGTGATTGAAGAAAATAATGGGCTTGTTTGGTTTATTTTTGGGCGAGTTATTTTTGAAAAAAATTTGAGAGAGTTGTTTTAGAAATTTTTTTGGTTTGTTTGGTTGTATATTTTGAGAGACAAATTTTTTTTGGGAGTTTGGGGTGATTTGACATTTTGGCAGAATTAAGTAAAGTAGATGTGTGTGAGAGAAAAAGTGATTGAGAATGAGAGAGAGAAGAGAAAGAAAAAGTGATTAATTGATGTGTAAGAGAGAGAAAATGATTTTAGAAATTTTTTGAGAAAAAACTCAAACCAAATAAATTTTAAAATTTTTTTTTCTAAAACTCATTTCCCAAACTCAAACCAAACATACCCCATAATTAGTTAAGGGGCAAACACGTTTTCTTCGAAATATTGAATAATTTCCCCTAATGTATGGTATAGATACAGAATTTTCCTCGAAAGGCAAGTCAACAACGCCAATTGTGCGGTCTCTGAGAGATTTCTGCAGCGTTTGTGTCTCCATTACACCACAGAAGGAAAGATGGCTGCTGAGGCACTCCTTGTAGCTACTGCTAAGGAAATCCTGATAAAGTTGATTTCAATTACCAGTGAGATGAGCTTGGCATGGGGTTTGAAGGCAGAGCTTAAACGGCTTACTAGGCGGTTCAAAACAGCTCAAGCTCTACTATGTGATGCTGAAGACAGGAAAACAATAGAAAAGGAAGCAGTGCTTGACTGGCTGAAAAATCTCAAGACTGTTGCATCTGATGCTGAGGATGTGCTGGATGAGTTGGCATTTGAAGTTCTTCGAAGAAAGTTGGAGGTGAAAAACAGAATCAGGAACAAGGTACGCAACTTCTTCACCCTCTCAAATCCACTGGCACTTCGCCTGAAGATGTTTCACAAAGTCAATAACATCAACACAATGCTAGATCAAATTTACAAAGAAGCTAATGAAATCGGACTTAAAGCCGTGGAAGTCATAAACACTAGTGTTGTGGAGCTTCGAGAAATTAGGCCCACTGATCCCTTTGTTGATGATTCAAAAGTTGTGGGTAGGGATGGTGATTTATCAATACTAGTAGACATGTTGTTGCTTTCCTCTGATGATGATGAAGAAGAGGAAGAAGCCCTGCCAGTCATCTCAATCATGGGTATGGCTGGGCTTGGGAAGACAACCCTTGTTCAGATAGTTTATAAAGATGAGAGGGTGGTGAGAAATTTTGGTGAAAGAATGTGGGTCTGTGTATCTGATGATTTCAATGTTCAGAGGCTATTGAATGAGATGGTTCAATCCCTTACTGGAACCACTTCTGAGATGTCAAACAGGGAGGCAATAGTTAAAAAGCTGCGGGAAAGTCTAGAAGGGAAAAAATATCTTCTTGTACTAGACGATGTCTGGAATGAAATTCCTGAGAAATGGGAGAACATGAGAAACTCTTTGCTTGGGATAGGTGGCTCTAAGGGAAGCAAAATTATTGTCACCACACGTAATGAGGTGGTTGCGTCAACCATGCAGGCGTCTCATACTCATCGTTTGGTAGGACTATCAAACGATGATAGTTGGACCATATTTAGGCAAAAAGCATTTGCAAGAGGAGGACCACAAGAGACTCCAAATTTGGTGGTTGTGGGCCAAAGGATTGTAAAAAGATGTGGGGGTGTGCCATTAGCAGTAAAAACATTGGGAGGTTTGATGCACTCAAAGAAGAATGAGCATGACTGGTTGTCAATTGAAAGGAGTGAAATATGGAATTCATCTCAAAAAATAAATGGAACCGATGTTTTTCCTAGCTTAAGGTTAAGCTTTGATCATCTTCCGTCACCCTCATTAAGACAATGTTTTGCATATTGTTCTATTTTCCCCAAGGATTTTTTTATTGAGAGAAACAATTTAATCGAACTTTGGATGGCCCAAGGATACCTTCAGCCCACTAAGGGAAGTGATATGTTGATGGAGGATGTAGGTAACAATTATTTCGATGTCCTATTGTGGAATTTTTTATTGCAAGCTGTTCCAAAAGATGGGTACGGAACTATTGTTGGCTGCAAGATGCATGATCTCGTGCACAATTTTGCACTACATATCTCAAAAATTTATTGCTCGACTTCAAAGGCCACTGAGGTGAGTGATGTTTCTCATGTTCAACATTTATCATTGGTTTCTAGTGAAGAAGAGGTATCGTTAATTTCAGAATTTGGTTTCCAGAAATTGCGAACATTGTTTTTATCAGGTATTCTCCTTGGAGATGTGTCAATGGACAAAACACGCTTGCGTGTTTTGAATTTAGTTAAATCTGAAATGAAGGAATTGCCAAGTTCAATAAGCAAGATGATACATTTAAGATATCTTGACATCTCAAGGACAGCCATTAAAGAGTTACCAAGTTTTGTCACTAATCTCTATAATTTGCAAACTCTGAGAATTTTGTATTGCTTGTTTTTGGAAAAGCTTCCAAGAGAATTTAGGAAGTTAGTTAAGTTGAGGCATTTTTACATGGATGATGATGAAAAGCGCAGGAATTTGATGCCAGTGGGATTAGGGCAGTTGACTTGTCTCCTGACATTGCCATTTTTCGTTGTGGGTCAGAATAAGGGATGCGGAATTGAGGAGCTAGGATGCTTACACAACCTCAGAGGAGTAGTAAAGATTTATGGTCTCGAGCATGTGAAAAGCAAGGAAGGTGCGCAGAAGGCAAATTTATCAAGCAATCCAAATATTCAAGAATTAAGGTTTCATTGGACTAATGATGAAGAGGAAAACACAGACATTAATAATGATGAGGATGTGTTGGAAGGTCTAAAACCTCACAGTAATTTGAAAGGTTTGGTGATTGAGAACTATCGGGGTGAGAAACTTGCATCATGGATGATGGTGAAAGATCACACATCGCTGCTTTACAATTTGGTGAAGATAGAACTGAAGTATTACAAAAGACTGGGAGAAATCCCCGCACTTGGGCACCTTCCTTTCCTACAGGTTCTTCAAATAGTGGGGATGCATAATGTGAAAAGTGTTGGTACTGAATTCTATGGTCCTCACAATCTTAATGATGGTGGTAGAGAGACATCAATATTTCAAGCACTGAGAGAACTCAGTCTACAATATATGCCAAGCTTAATAGAATGGAGTGAAGCGGCAGTTGCAGCATATTCGGGGTCATCTGGCTTGGTGTTTCCTTCCCTGGAGGTCTTGAATATTGGATGGTGTCCCCGATTGATAATGGCTCCAAGTCACTTTCCATCCATTAAGACATTGACAATAGCAGAAATCAACAGTGTGGCCCTAAGAAAGATGAGCAACAAGCTAACGTCTCTCACTTTCCTGAATTTAAGGAAGGTCTCAGGTTCAGAGATCAATTTTGTGCTTGAAGAGATGTTCAAAAATAATAGATCTTTACTAAAACATGTGACAATTGATTCTTGTGATGGTGTAGCTCATGTGCCGAATGTGCTGCATGACCTTGTGTCCCTTGAGACACTATGTATAAAAGAGTGCCCAAATATAACGACTATACTAGATATCAATGAGGAGCACAATGGCCTCACTCGTCTTCAAGACATTATGATCACCAAATGCAACAAGTTGACTTGTTTGCCAAAAGGAATAGGGAACCTTGCATCTCTTGAGCGTTTAGCTGTGTCTGAGTGCCCTAACCTAACGGTAATTGACCCATCAGATATCAGCAGGCTCACATCCCTCAGGAGTCTGGAAATTAAAAAATGTGGAATATTGAGGACTTATAATTGTTGGCCTGAGTGGCTACTCTCTCTAACCCCTGACCTCACAAGATTGGTGATAGGTGACTTCTCAGAGGAACTTGATTATTTCCCTTGGCCCACAATCACTAGCACTACAACTACTTCTACCTGTACCAATTCTAGTTGCAGTAGCAGCAATTTCAACATCACCCATCAAGTACAACAACGCTTCTTCGTCTCGCTAAAGTCTCTAACTTTGTATGGTTGGTCAAAGCTCACATCTCTGCCTGATCAACTCCAGCACCTCACTGCCTTGATAGACTTGAGTATTTGGGAATTTGATGGGTTGGAATCTCTGCCAGACTGGCTGGGTAACCTTTCATCGCTCCAAGCTCTACATCTTTGGAAATGCAAGAATCTAATGATTCTACCTTCAATGAAAGCAATGCGACGCCTCACCAAATTGCAAAGTTTGAAGATTAGGTGGTGTCCCCTTCTCAAGGAAAAATGTAGCACGGAAAGCGGGCCGGATTGGCACAAGATTTCTCATATTCCATCAATTCAAATAGACAGCAACTACGTCAAACTGGGATCAAATCATACTAATGAAAATGAGTAAGTATATCTACAAGATTTACCGCCAACCCTCGTGTCTTTTCACTAATCTCAAGTTATTTATCTCATATCCATTTATTTATTTATTTTCATTTTTGTTTACCTTTCTGATGTTATTTGTTCCTCTGTTTTTGTGCTTTCATTTTCCTTTTCTTCTATAGATGTTTTCGCTTATTGATAGAATCACCTAATATTAAACTCACTTGAATGTCTAGCAAATAATAATAATAATAATAATTTTTTAAATACTTTTTTTCGTTCCCTTTTTCTGTTCATATTTGTCAAGGCCTTAGAAGCATGAACTTCTAGAAAGGTGGCGTGTAATGTCCAACACGTGTTGGACACCGACACTAATTAGACACCCATTGACACTGATTGGGCACTTCCCGGTGTGTTGAACATACGTCCAGATTTGTCATACTATTTTTTAATTTTTCAGATCCAAAACGCTTCGGACACTTGAGCGATACACATGTTCATCACTTCAACACACATAAAACACATTATAAGTTTCAACAAAATAACCTGGAGAAGCCAGTAATGTAAGATTAATAATGTAGATTTATACCTACTAATCTGTCATTCTTTAAACTTTAAGAATTAGTGTCATGTTTTTTTTTTTATTATCTTTGAATGAAATATTCATATACATGACATATAATAAATATACAACATTATATATTTTGCACGTCCCCCACGTGTTGTGTCTTGAATTTTTTGAAATCCATCATTCTCGACAATATGCAGTTTCATCTTATAGTAACTATTTGGTTTGAATTCTTGGGTTTTCAGGAGATAAACCAATTGGAAATACAGCTGAAATAGAAGAATGCAAATGTGAGTGCTCGAAGATCTGTTATCCACTCCTCTGCAATGCTATTTCTCATTAGACAGTACTTGAAAATTATATAATATCTGGCTCCTCCGCACTGCAAACATAGAACCACAAATAATTTACTCCAAAAGTAAGTTGGATTTTAATATGCAACTAATATAATTGTCTTCTATACTTTAGTCAGTTTGAATTGTTCTTGTGAGAGAAGTTAGGATGAGTTACATTTGAGAATTCTTTCTGGTAGTCTAATTTGACGGTATAATTGTACAAATCAGTAACTGTTGGTCTAATTGTACAAGTCAGTAACCATTAGTCTAATTTGATGGTCAAAAAGGTCAATTCAAAATTTGAACCACTTAAACTATACAATCAAACACCCATCAAATTGGTTTGACCTTTTGACCATCAAAAGACTAATCGTTACCGATTTGTGCAATCGTTTACAATTGGACTACATAAACTGAAATAAAAAAACTTTAGGGTCTAAATAGATGAAATTGATAGTTCAGGGATGAAATGAAAAAAATGTTGACAGTTTGGGAGATAACAGTGAAAAAAACCCATGTCTAAGATTTCCCTTTTTTGGTTACCAAAAAAAAGCCCTATATACAGATTCATTACCCATGCTAGTCGACTTTAGTCTACCATTCTTATGAACCTTAAATCCAGAGCAAGCAACCTATTTCTTACGTCTGGTAAACTTTAATTGTTTTGCTCTGGAATCTTTTTTTTCCCATCAGCCATGTTTATCTAATGGGCTTACAATTGGGGTGTATCTTGCATGTGGTTGCATCAGAAGATATTAGTGGAGAAGTTTGGACATATGGAGAGAGGTAATGCTCGAGGCATGGCTTTTAGTTCTCTATAGCGACTAATGGATTAGGTAGTCCTCGCAATAATGGTATTCCATGGTGTTACGACAAAATATTTTAATTCTCGATCCATTGATTATTACGTTTGGTATGCATATGTTTGTTTTTTCTTTTCATTATTATTTTTTTTTTTTTGGCTCAGTAGTATGAACATGTTTGTCTATTTCTATTACTTATTTCCTAATTGGTTTTTGGTTGTGATTATGCAAAAATGCCTTCACCTATTTGCTTAAATTCCTGTTAAAACTATGTATCAATTTTATGGAGTCATTCTATTCTATGTAGTCAATTTAATTTATGTGCAAGGGCCTAGAAAGGAGTTATAACAATAAGGTCGTATTTGGTTCATTGGAATAAAGGTAGAACGCAACGATCATTCCATCTTAATTTTCATTCTCACGTTTGGTTCATTAAAAAAATGATAAAAGATACTGTAAATGAAACCATTATTCACTATTACAAGTGTGGGGAAGTATTTTGCGGATGACGCCACATGGCCGAGATAGCTCCGAGATGTCGGCTAAGGTGCCATGTGGATGAGTCATGTTTGCCGAGGTAATCACGACATTGCCGAGATGTTTTGCGGTAATGTCGGAATCCCGAGATATTTGGATAAGGGACAAGAGTCCTAGATCAGATAAGGCTGTCTAGATAAGGATAAGGCTCTTGAGGAGTTTATCCCTATCTAGCCGAGAGTCCGAAATGAGCATTGAGCTTGAGTCCTACGAAGTGAGACTTCCAGGGGACTAGGTTACTGCTAGTTATAAAAGTGAGGCACCCTCGTAGGTCGAAGGTATGTTTTAACTTATTAGTTTAAGTACTGTTTTGATATCTGTGAGAGATAAGATTAACTTACTTGATCGTCAAAGTGCCCTCGGGTGAACGAACCACCGCGGTATTCTCATCTTCTTGTTGGCAAGTAGTTGGCTCATTCTATTCTGCCGGTGCTCTCCAGCAAAGTTCCTTGTTTGGTTGTGTAGTAAAAAATTAACACCCACAATTTGGCGTCGTCTGTGGGAACTTAGTAAGCATAGATGGCCAACAACGAACAGGAAATGAGAATTGGGGACGACATCCACAGTGAGGAGGAGGAACATGTGGATCCTAACGCTAGAGGAGAGAACGGTAATGAAAAAGTGTAGGAACCAATCCTAGGGCGAATGATGTCGGCAAGGGGCGCAACAGCCCAAAAAAGGGAGGCCGAGATGAATACTACAATGAAAGTGGTGTCCAGGTATGGAAGGATAGATGCCTGAGACAGGATGAGGAGATGAAGGGCATGGTAAACAAGTTGATAGACTTGCAAACAGTGGTCAATTTCATGATGCAAAACAACGTGATGCAACCATCGTTTCCATTGCAAGGCACGCCGACAACAGCAACCAAAATTGATGCCCTGAAAGGAGGACATAAGACAGTCCCAGTTGTCCCACATTATGGCAAGGGATAGGGAAACTCACATCGGTCATCACGAGATGTCGGACCAACAGAATCAGTACGAGGCGAGTCACAGAGGACACCATGGACCAAAAGGGCCTATGTCAGAGGATCTCGACAGATCTAAGGGCAAGGCCTCTGTTTTGACGATGCAGTAGACAAAGGGAAGTCCAAGAGAACGCACAATTACACCAGAAGCAGCGCGTCGAAAAGGCTGAAGTCTATTGATAGCTGAGCCCCTGAACGAACGAATGAGGACCTGAGAGATTACCTCCACAGAAAGAGGCATAACCGCCGAGATCACATCAACGCCCTGCCGAAGACGCCATTCTCGGTGGAGTTGGATGTGTTCGAAGCGCCAAAAAGGTTTAGCATGCCGAGATTTTAAGTTTATGATGGTAAGTCCGACCCGAACTTTCATGTCGGCTTATATTTAAATTCAATGGCTTTGTGGAGTGGGAACAAGCAACTGTTGTGCAAAGTATTCCTGTCATCATTCAGGGAAATAGCATCAGATTGGTTCCATAAACTGCCGAAAGGGAGTGTAAAGAGTTGGGAAGGCCTGGCCGAGATGTTTGTGGCCAAGTTTGTTACCAACAAATCACAGCCATTGAAGGCAGACTCCTTATTGGCTTTAAAGATTAGCAATGGCGAAGGCCTCAGGGCTTATGCCAAGAGATACTATGAGGTTTACAACCGAATCCCAGCTTGTAACCAAGAGTTGGCAGTCGTTTCTTTCAAGAATGGCCTAGATGATGATTGCCCCCTTCGGCAATAACTTGCAAAACCCCTACCAAAGAACATGGAAGACGTCATGGCACGAATTGAGAAGTATGCCAAAGCAAAGGAAGACACGAACAGGAAGAAGACACCAAAATAAGAAAGGAGAAACAGCTCGCCGAAGCGAGGCCGAGGGAATACCGGCGTTGATAGGCCAGAAACAAAAACGAGGGCTATACAGGCAGTCAGCATGGTATTCAGGATTCCAATCTATAAAACTCTAGAGAGGATCAAGAATTAGCCATACTACAAAGCGCCAGAGAAGGTCCTCGGGGAGTACATAGGCAGGAGCACTAGGAAGCATTGTGCCTACCATGACGATGATGGACACATGACTTAGGGATGCAAGGCTCTGAAGTCATACCTAGAGGATCTGGTCAAACAGGGACACCTGAGAGACTTAGTAGATGAGGCGAAGACAATGGAAGAGCACACGAGGCTGCCCAAGCACCAACAGCACCACCTCTACCACCACTACTACCACAGCAGGTAGATGGACCTTGGGTAATCAATGTGATTCACTCGAAGGTCAATGAGAATGAAGTTCAAGAGGAGACCTAGAGAGTAAGCCACCTGCAGCATGTATATCAGGTCCAGCAGAAGAAGCCCAGAACAAATGAACATCAGGGACCGATTATTTTTTTTTTTTGAAGCGGACTTGGATATGGTGCAGGATCCATATAATGATGCCCTGGTGGTAACTTTAAAGATTGGAGACTGTTAGGTGAAGCACATATTAATTGACCAAGACAGCTCTTGTGACATCATGTATGTCAGGTGTTACAAGGAGCTTGGCCGCCACAAGGATGATTTAGAGCAATCTGACAGCCTTATGGTCGGATTTAATGGGACACCGACATGGCCTCCAGGAGCCACGAGTCTAGAGGTGCAGGTAGGGAGCAAGAAGGTAATAACGGAATTTACTGTGATAGATACTCCCTTCTCATACAATATCATTTTGGGAAGACCTTGGTTGCATGCAATGAGGGTTGTTCCCTCAACGCTGCACCAACTGTTGCGATTTTCGATTGAACAGGGGATTAAAGAAGTAATAGGAGACCAAGTATAGGTGAAAAATTGATCCATGGCAGCAATGAAGTACACCTGCAATGTAAGGGAAGCAGAGAGTGCAGAGATTGAAGGCGAAGACCACGAGGTCTTGGATGATGTTGGCAAAGAACCCGCCGACAAGAGTGAAAAACCCTTGAAAAATGGTCTTGTACAAGAAGGAGATGAGGAGCGATTCTTTTTCCTCGGCTTTGGCTTAGCCGAAAAAGAAGAAAGGAAACTAGAGGCTTTTTGGAGAGAGAACATAGAGGTGTTTGCCTAGACACCCTATGAGATGTCGGGAATTAGCCCCGAGGTCACCAGTCACAGACTGAACGTGGACAAGTTGGCTAAAGCAGTCATCCAGACAGCAAGGAGGCCGACATTGATACATGTGCAAGCAGTTGAAGAAGAAGTAGACAAACTACTTGAAACGTAGGCCATTCGAGAAGTGAATTATCCTACCTGGTTGTCCAATACTGTAACAACCCCAACCTGTGATTAACTGCTAAACCATGATTAAGGGTGCCTAATAGGTAATTAAGAGAAAATCATGTGTTAATTGCGTACCTTATATGTTATTTGCATTTATATCTATTTGCTATAGGAATACCTGCTTGTATTTATGTTTCGTTCTGCGAATTGAAAGCCTTATCGACATCCGATCACAGAATTGACTTACGTTATGTGTTATTTAGAATTTTTGGAATTTTATGGTAGGTTTAATTGAAATTTGATTCGGAACGAAATAATTAGAACAAATTATGCCCATTTGATTAGTGGTAAGCCTAATTAATTAATTTTCCTAAGCAAGCCTATATGAGGCCTATAAACCACTTAGACTCATCTCATCTTCATCTTTTGAGCCTACTAGACATGAGAGAGAAGAGGAGGCTAAGAACTTCACATCTAAGCTTGAGAATTGGAGAGATTTGGAAGGCAAATTAAAGAATTGACTTGTGACCTCAAACTGTCACGACCCGAACCCGCCCCCATGGGTTAAGGACGTAACCGGCCAATAATCATGAGATTACCTACGGCCTCAAACCAAACCAACCGTATTTTAACAGAGTTAATGGGGGCCAAACGGAAGCAATTTAAAACTTTGTCCATAGAGCTGTGTTTACATGCATGTCATAACATTCCAGACACAAATATGTTAATAACTCACATCAGAAAATACAGTAACAAAAGGTTCTGTACGGACATGATCATTAGTCTAAGTCACCCCGTCAAAACTGTACACAACAGATACAGAGTCCTCGCCAACGTGACAAAATATAAATACCAAACAAAAGGGCGAAGACGAGTCTCGTGCGTTAGACGTAGGGCTGACTCTCAAAAACTTGGTTGTTCCACAATGGCTTCACTGGGGCTGGGTCTGGACCTCTCTTAGCTCACCTACAAACACATGAATGAGCGTGAGCGAAAGCCCAGTGAATAATATCAAATAAGAAGATACAACAATATGCAGAACAACATATTCCGAACGGCCTTGGGCCCAATTCATATTTCTATTTAACATATACATACAATTTAAGTCAAGTGACTGTGGTTCCAAACATACTGGCCTTTGGCCCATTTATCTTTCCATAACAAACTGGCCCTTGGCCCATTCAGACTTTCGTTCATGTCAAAACGGCCTCTGGCCCATTCATTCTATTATTCCGATCGAACTGTTATTTGTGTCAAACTATTACTTATATCAAACTATCATTCGTGTCAAACTATTATTTATGTCAAACTATCATTCGTGTCAAACTATTATTTATGTCAAACTATCATTCGTGTCAAACTGGCCTTTGGCCCACTCAAGTGACAAACTGGCCTTTGGCCCATTCATTTGTGTCGAAACGGCCTTCGGCCCACTCATTCATGTCGAAACGACCTTCGGTCCATTTATTTATGTCAAAACAACCTTCGGTCCATTCGTTTATGTCAAAACGACCTTCGGTCCATTCATTTATGTCAAAACGACCTTCGATACATTCATTTATGCCAAAACGACCTTCGGTCCATTCATTTATGCCAAAACGACCTTCGGTCTATTCATTTATGTCAACACCACCTACGGTCCATTCATTTATGTCAAAACGACCTTTGGTCCATTCATTTATGCCAAAACGACCTTCGGTCCATTCATTTATGTCAAAACGACCTTCGGTCCATTCATTTATGTCAAAACGACCTACGGTCCATTCATTTATGCCAAAACGACCTTCGGTCCATTCATTTATGTCAAAATGACCTTCGGTCCATTCGTTTATGCCAAAACGACCTTCGGTCCATTCATTTATGTCAAATTGGTTCATAGGCCTTTCATATCAAATTGGTTCATAGGCCAAAACGACCTTCGGTCCATTCATTTATGTCAAAACGACCTTTGGTCCATTCATTTATGCCAAAACGACCTTCGGTCCATTCATTTATGTCAAAACGACCTTCGGTCCATTCATTTATGTCAAAACGACCTACGGTCCATTCATTTATGCCAAAACGACCTTCGGTCCATTCATTTATGTCAAAATGACCTTCGGTCCATTCGTTTATGCCAAAACGACCTTTGGTCCATTCATTTATATCAAATTGGTTCATAGGCCTTTCATATCAAACTGTGTCCACCATTCGAAAATTTCAAAAAACAGGGTCCCCGCTCGAGCGCGGACTTTCCAGCTCGAGCGGACCCTATAGGCCTGCAAAAGTGCTGGTTACTTCAAATTCCCGCTCGAGCGTGAACTCGGCCGCTCGAGCGGACTGCCTGTCTACATAGCTTCCCGCTCGAGCGGACACCATGTCTGTCAAAAATGCTGGGAGCTCGAATTCTCCGCTCGAGCGGCACTTTCCCCGCTCGAGCGGACGTCAAAATTCTGGAAATTCCAGGTTGTGTTCTTGAGCTCCAATTCGATTTTCCAGCTACACTACTTGCATGCAATGGCTCAAATCTCAAATATAATCATGCTAACAAAGTACAAACACCAAAACACATTATTATGGAGCTCAATTTCAAGAATTACTCACTTGCATGTCTCAAATTGACACCAAATTCAATTCTATCATATACATATTCATGCATTTGAAGCTCCCATCTTCAATTATTCAAACATGCATGCCCATCTTGACTTCATTTCTATTTCAAAAGATGCAAGTGGTGCCTATTCCCATAAAGCTCAACAAAACCAAGCTTGCATGCATGATCAAACTTCAAATCTTGCTTAATTGATATGATACATGCTAGATTATGCAACTTATGGCAATTCAAAAGCAATCTTATGCATGCATGATCATGTCTCATCAAAACCAATTTAAATCATGCTCTTGATCACAAAAATACTTTGAGCTCACAAGATTACAAGTTCAATTCATGAATTCAAGAGTCAATGGCTTACCTAGAAGCCCAATTCTTCAATCTATGGTCCAATTAGAGTTGGACTTCAAATTTCCAAGCCCTCAAGATCAAATACAGATTTTTCTCTCTTCTCTCTCTCTAATGGCCGGCCCTCTTCTCTCCTTAGAGTGTATATCAGCCAAGTGAGAATAAAAGAGGGAGTTTGATTGAGTAGTGCTCATATTAAAAGCCCCTTTCTTACAATGTCATTAATATATCAAAGAATAGAGCACTAATTCACTAATTTAATCAATTTAATCCGACCTGAATCAATTTTCAATTAAATTTCACCGTAGGCTCTAAAAATTACGGTAATCACAATAGCGTAATCAATTTCGGGTTCTGTGGCCGATAAGGCCTCCAATTTTATTTCCAAAGCAAATTATTCAAACAGATATTCCTACGGTGAACAGATAAAATTTCAAAATCGCATATATTCACATAATGGCATATAAAATCATGCTAAACACAATCATACTCAAATTAAGGACCAATTAGCATTCTACGGAACAGGGATATCACAGTCTTCCCCCCTTTAGGAAGTTTAGTCCTCCAAACTTAATTTACCTTTAGTCGAACACAATTCGGAACACTTTTCATTCGACGGTTCCAATCCTTTTCGATAGCCATTCACTTAGTCTCAAAATCAAGCAACATTCTGTTCTCAAAGTCAGAGACCCGCCTTTCCTCCATACAAGGCTTGTATGGTGCCAAACTGAAACTAGAGTGTGAGCTGTTATTGTAAGCAAAGTCTGTCAACGATGGATAGGTTTTTCCAATTCCTCGAAAATCTAAAGCATACATTTGGAGCATTTCTCCCAGAATCAAAAAGTTCTTTCTGATTATACATCAATTTGCGGATGGGAAGTAGCGCTGAATTACAATTCAATTCCCATTGCCTCTTGAAGGCTTGTCAGGATTCAAACACATTTCCGGATTTCTGTCTAAATAATAGACACTGGGACCCCATACAAACAAGCAACCTTATTGATGGAAACAGTGGCTAGTCTACAGCATCATACGAAAATGTCACAGGGAGGAAACGAGCAATTTAAGTAATTCCTCATACAACAACCCAAACGGGATTTACACCTTGAGTGCTCAAGATAGCCCCATAATGAAATTCGTAGTCACATATCCCTATTTCCATTCCGAAATAGAGAGAGATTGCAGTAGTTCTGCCAATATCCGTTATTAAACTTTGACTTGTTGGCACCAAAAACATTTAGGCACAATTTCAACAATTTCTTTCTTCACAATAGGTCGCCAACATTTTTATTTCAAATGCCAACTAACCTTACCATAGGAGTTTGGTCCATTTCCTTGTCACAAAAGTTCAATTCATTCTTCAATAGTTCCGCAATTCATAATCCGATTTGGTATTTAATTCAGTTTCTCATCACAGTTATTCAAGATTAATCAAAAGTCTTCAGGAATTTAAAGTGAATCCGAGCACAAATCCCTGAGTCAACAAGGATAACAACGAAACAATCCACCACACGACATACGTAACTCATGTATCCCCATAGTACCAATTGTAAAGTACAATAACACTGAAGCAGTCCATTTCTAACATAATACACGTGTTCTCAATTCATTCAACCGTTTATAGTTTACGATTTCCAATTCAGTTCAGTATTCAATTCTCTGTTCCATCGAGTCTCCCCACATTATCTGATAGTCGTCAAAAGCATAAGGCAATTCATATACTAATCCCCATGGCGTCAAAGGTAATACTAAAACAATCAATCACGTGTTAAACACAATTTACACATCCTCAAAGCCCCAATCACAGAATATGATGACACTGAGCAGTTATTCACAAAGCGTACTGAATTCACGCACTTACGGACAATCAGGGTTTTTCAAAGTTTCTTAGATGTTTAAACATCTACAAATTACAAAAGGATGACATTCCGGACAAAACAAAAGAATAATCGTCTCGGAATCGAAGCACACCCGTTCACGACCGTCGGTGGCCAACTCGAGATCAATTAGTCAAACCCATCCGTACAAGACCGTCGGTGGCAAAAAGATATCCCAACAAAGGTGCTACATAGGTTTAACGTCCCCTAGCATGAAAGGACGCCCCAAGAATGTCATCAAAACAAACATAATACCACTCACTACAACCTGATTCCCCAAAATCTGATAACATTGAAGCAACTACTCTCCCTTACAAAACATATTCTGATCAGTCAAAGACAAATGTTCAGTACTGCTTACAATCAAATCAATCTGCCATCATCAGTCCCCATAGCGTTAAACCAACCAGGATGGGACAATACACAAGCATCGTTCCTTAAGACACCCAATCACGGGATTTGTACAATTCGGCTCATTTTCAACACATATGTCCTCGATAGTTGAGGGTTGGTTCTCAACGGTGTTCATGGTTAGAGCAATCTGTCATAGCCCACAAAAGGTGTTTCAAATAGGTTAAGTACTCTAAACAAATTCAAGTTTTGGGTCTATCAGTTTTTCTGCCAAGAATAATCTGGCTATTTATTTACAGGCAATCCTCAATCCCTTTTTACAAAATTAAATCAGACAGGGGGTCTTATCAAACCAATCCCGACACAGGTCTTTCCAAATTAAATCAAACAAAGGTTCTATCAAATCATATCAAATGAGGGTTCCATCGGAACAATATCAGGCAAAGGTTCTATCGGATCGAATCAGATAAAATTTTTCTCAAATAAGACACATTCGGTTCTGTAGGGCGTACTTCGTTTGCTTAGGTACATGGTTGATAGTTTCTCAACTGCCCTAAGTTCATCAGTTCTCAAAGTCATAGAATTCATCATTTGGGGTGCTCAACTCGGTCACACAATCACAGAGTCATAATCCCAGTGGTTTAGTCATTGAAGACGATAACATAATAAATCACCCTGAGCATAGGTGTAGATATACATGTGCATGTGCAGAGTCAATCAATATTCCAAAACGTATTTCACAAATTTCCCAAACGGGGCATATACCTCCAATGAATACAGTCTCGATCATGTGGGTCTAACCGATCTAGACACACATGCAGCAGATATGGAAAAATATGCCGATCCGAATCAAATAATATCCCAAGCGAAGATGTACAAATGTATTAATTCAGAATCAATCAACACATAGGCATTCGTTTATAAACAATATAGATACCTGGGATAACAATCACAGTATTCTGAGTGCTTCCTGGGAGGAGTGCAATTACTCCATCCTGAGTAGCAATTCCTACCACTGGTACGGATTCAGCCGAGGCAGAGGATTCATTCACATTTCGTTCAATCCGGGGACAGTTCCTTACCGTATGGTCCATTTTACCACCTCTATAACGAGCCCCAGAAATCTGATAACAACTCCTCGGTGTTTCTTACACTGGTGGTGGCAAAGGTTCTTGCCGTAACGGCAACTGACGCTGTTGTCTCAAGATCTCTGCCAATTCCTGTACCACTCTTTCCGGACTATCAAGTCGGGCTGTGGAAGAACCTTCCAACCCGTATGCCCTTAATTTACCCATATTCTACACAAATTCTTATCGAACTTTATCAAATACTGGGATGCCCAATACGAAATTAAACACAAATACACATTGGTACATTCGCACATAGGCACATTGTTATATTCTCATTTCACATATCGTACGTAATTAACTACATACGTAACAGATAATTGCATACTTATCAAATATCGCATGCTGAACATTTACTAAGTAATTATATACTTAAATCATGTTCATATTTCACATAGACACCCATTTGCAGAATCGAATGCACATAAGCAACTTTTCATGATTGATATGTTCATGATTGTGCATTATAACAAAACAAACTTGTTGTACACATTAGTGCAGCAATTCATATCTCATATTCAAATCATGTGTGATACTTCCTTTAGCGTAACATATCATGTTGGTCAAGCACATCAAGTTCCATAACGGAACCTCTGGTACCGGGTAACATATCTCATACATAGGCCACGGTATTGTTTTCCCCGGGCAAGGGCCTACGCCACGGTATTATTTCCCCCGGGCTAGGGCCTCATGACCATAAGCCACAGTATTATGTCCCCTGGGCGAGGGCTTCTGCTAAGGATACCACAATTACGTTCAAGGAAAATTTGGGCAATCATTCATTCATGCAAAAATAGCATTTCAAGGAACTCGTCATTTCATATCGTCAGAAAATATTTAAAGTTCACCATCTGATTAAACTTGCATCATACTTTATACAAAAGATACACAAGTGTGTATATACTAGAAAGCATGCATATTCGGACAATTTCAATGCAAGAAATTCACAATTTATAGCACATAATCATTCGTAACAAAAAGTTAAGCATATTATCGATGCTTCCAAATTCATACTTATGAATGCATCCTAGATCTTTTCTAGACGCTTATTGCTCATTTGGACAACTGTGTGAGTTATTAACTCGTGCTCTGATACCACTCTGTCACGACCCGAACCCGCCCCCATGGGTTAAGGACGTAACCGGCCAGTAATCATGAGATTACCTACGGCCTCAAACCAAACAAACCGTATTTTAACAGAGTTAATGGGGGCCAAACGGAAGTAATTTAAAACTTTGTCCATAGAGTTGTGCTTACATGCACGTCATAACATTCCAGACACAAATATGTTAACAACTCACATTAGAAAATACAGTAACAAAAGGTTCTGTACGGACAGGATCATTAGTCTAAGTCACCCCATCAAAACTGTACACAACAGATACAGAGTCCTCGTCAACGTGACAAAATATAAATACCAAACAAAAGGGCGAAGATGAGTCTCGTGCGTGAGACGTAGGGCTGACTCTCAAAAACTTGGTTGTTCCACAATGGCTTCACTGGGGCTGGGTCTGGACCTCTCTTAGCTCACCTACAAACACACGAATGAGCGTGAGCGAAAGCCCAGTGAATAATATCAAATAAGAAGATACAACAATATGCAGAACAACATATTCCGAACGGTTTTGGGCCCAATTCATATTTCTATTTAACATATACATACAATTTAAGTCAAGCGACTGTGGTTCCAAACATACTGGCCTTTGGCCCATTTATCTTTCCATAACAAACTGGCCCTTGGCCCATTCAGACTTTCGTTCATGTCAAAACGGCCTCTGGCCCATTCATTCATGTCAAAACGGCCTCTGGCCCATTCATTCTATTATTCCGATCGAACTGTTATTCGTGTCAAACTATTACTTATATCAAACTATCATTCGTGTCAAACTATTATTTATGTCAAACTATCATTCGTGTCAAACTGGCCTTTGGCCCACTCAAGTGACAAACTGGCCTTTGGCCCATCTAAATGACAAACTGGCCTTTGGCCCATTCATTTGTGTCGAAACGGCCTTCGGCCCACTCATTCATGCCGAAACGACCTTCGGTCCATTTATTCATGTCAAAACGACCTTCGGTCCATTCGTTTATGTCAAAACGACCTTCGATCCATTCATTTATGCCAAAACGACCTACGGTCCATTCATTTATGTCAAAACGACCTACGGTCCATTCATTTATGCCAAAACGACCTTTGGTCCATTCATTTATGCCAAAACGACCTTCGGTCCATTCATTTATGTCAAAACGACCTTTGGTCCATTCATTTATGCCAAAACAACCTTCGGTCCATTCATTTATGCCAAAACGACATTCGGTCCATTCATTTATGTCAAAACGACCTACGTTCCATTCGTTTATGCCAAAACGACCTTCGGTCCATTCGTTTATATCAAACTGGCTCATAGGCCTTTCATATCAAACTGTGTCCACCATTTAAATTAATGAACTTTACAAACTTACATAGAAGTAGCCATTGGACAATAACATATGTCAGATATTACTCACAGTGATCGGTTGATTGGTTCGCCCTGGAACTCGATCCTACACATGCCATGAACATACAAGGGTCACTAACAATTCAATCCGTTCAAAATTCACATTTTCCTCTTTAGGCTTCATTCTTATCTCTTTAACTCATTTACCATGCTTAACATATGCCTAAGAGTGCTTACAAGTGAAAGAGAACGGAAAACGAAACACAGAACGCGTAGACAAAATTTCAGAAAACAGGGTCCCCGCTCGAGCGTGGACTTTCCAGCTCGAGCGGACCCTATAGGCCTGCAAAAGTGCTGGTTACCTCAAATTCTCGCTCGAGCGTGAACTCGGCCGCTCGAGCGAACTGCCTGTCTACATAGCTTCTCGCTCGAGCGGACACCATGTCTGTCAAAAATGCTGGGAGCTCGAATTCTCCGCTCGAGCGGACGTCAAAATTCTGGAAATTCCAGGTTGTGTTCTTGAGCTCCAATTCGATTTTCCAGCTACACTACTTGCATGCAATGGCTCAAATCTCAAATATAATCATGCTAACAAAGTATAAACACCAAAACACATTATTATGGAGCTCAATTTCAAGAATTACTCACTTGCATGTCTCAAATTGACACCAAATTCAATTCTATCATACATATTCATGCATTTGAAGCTCCCATCTTCAATTATTCAAACATGCATGCCCATCTTGACTTCATTTCTATTTCAAAAGATGCAAGTGGTGCCTATTCCCATAAAGCTCAACAAAACCAAGCTTGCATGCATGATCAAACTTCAAATCTTGCTTAATTGACATGATACATGCTAGATTATGCAACTTATGGCAATTCAAAAGCAATCTTATGCATGCACGATCATGTCTCATCAAAACCAATTTAAATCATGCTCTTGATCACAAAAATACTTTGAGCTCACAAGATTACAAGTTCAATTCATGAATTCAAGAGTCAATGGCTTACCTAGAAGCCCAATTCTTCAATCTATGGTCCAATTAAAGTTGGACTTCAAATTTCCAAGCCCTCAAGATCAAACACAGATTTTTCTCTCTTCTCTCTCTCTAATGGCCGGCTCTCTCCTCTCCTTAGAGTGTATATCAGCCAAGTGAGAATAAAATAGGGAGTTTGATTGAGTAGTGCTCATATTAAAAGCCCCTTTCTTACAATGTCATTAATATATCAAAGAATAGAGCACTAATTCACTAATTTAATCAATTTAATCCGACCTGAATCAATTTTCAATTAAATTTCACCGTAGGCTCTAAAAATTACGGTAATCACAATGGCGTAATCAATTTCGGGTTCTGTGACCGATAAGGCCTCCAATTTTATTTCCAAAGCAAATTATTCAAACAGATATTCCTACGGTAAACAGATAAAATTTCAAAATCGCATATATTCACATAATGGCACATAAAATCATGCTAAACACATAATCATACTCAAATTAAGGACCAATTAGCATTCTACGGAACAGGGATATCACACAAACCATCTTTGCATAAACCATAATTGAGCACCTAAGGTAAGAAATCAAACCCTTAGTTGTGTAATTAAGTTAGTTCATGTTAGAATTCAAGTGAAAGAGATGGATTGACATGAGAATTAAGCTAAAGTTAAAGAATTACAACTCAAACCATGCATGCATGCATAATTCATGGCATTGAGAAGTTGATTTCAAAGAATTTCCCTCTTGCATGTCCTTATTTTGGTCTTGTTCTAAGAATTCAACATGTCTTTGAGTTAAACACCTCATTTGATCATGTTTTGAAGGCTTTAAAGTCAAGAAATTACTTACATGTTAAGTTCATGTGATGTTTTAACATTCCAAGTTTGATTTTACACAATTGGCATGCTTGTGAGCTTTGATTTTGCTAAATGATTTTGAATTCACCATGTTTTACAAGTTTACACATATTTCCTTAAGTTTTTGGCCTAAAAGAACATAATTTGCAGCCTTGAATTCAAGTTTTGAAGCTTGGAAGCAAATCTGAAAATTCCAGAATTCTGCTTCTCCGCTCAAGCGACAGAACCTGCGCTCGAGCGACTACTCTTGATTTTACACTTTCTCTTGAGCATAAAATTTATGCTCCCAGAAGTTTACAAGTTTTGCAGACCGCTCGAGCGATTAGAGTTGCGTTCGAGCGAAGACCTCAGTCTCCTACTCGAGCGACCATTGAGCGGAAAATTCACACAACCAGTACTTTTACAGAGTTTACAGACCGCTCAAGCTACTGAAGTTACGCTTGAGCGACCACCTTTATGTGTGAACCCTCACTTGAGCGAAGACCCTATTTTCAACAAAATTTGACTAAGTGTTTTGACTCACATTTTGGCATCCTCATTGCATCTTAGGCATTCTTAAGCCCTAATTAAGACATAATAATGAGGATAAGACTTAGAAAAACACTAAGAACGAAATGTAATGAGTTAAGTATTTTCCGAGTGTGTGTTTTAATATGTGTATCTATTATGTTGTGTAGGTCACGCGCCGTAAGCTATTGGACTTATTTGCTCTGTCTGTCTGTTTCTAGAGCCATCTGTGAGTAATAATTTTGAAAAGCTATGTTCAATTTATAAGTATTTTCTAAATGATATAAGATGATCTGTTTTCTGAAATATTATTTTATGTATGAATGAATAGTTATCCAATGTTTCTGAAATGTACTCGTAGCATCATTACTTTCAGATGACATCTATTATCTGTTCTGTTATGTCCTAATTATGGGCCAACTGTACATCTCATGAACCAACTGTTATAGTTCCTTCTGTATACGTCACGTTTATGGGCCAATTGTACGTCTCATGAATCAACTGTACCGTCTCCTTGCGTGTGAGTCAACTGTATGCCTTCATAGCCATCCATTTATGGGTCAACTGTTTCTGTTAGTACTAATGGATTTACCACATATGATTAACTGCAAATGCTGATTATGAGTATGATTCTGAATCTATTTCTGTTATGACCTTTGATTTCTAAATATGATTATGAATCTATTCCTGTTAACTACTGAATTCTGTCTTTTATAACTATTATGGACAACATTCATTGACTCTTTTACTCTGTTATTATTCACTGGGCTCCTGTTCACTATAGTATTTATATATGTAGGTGACTAGGTGCGTGGCCAGGCTTAATGATGATCGTTTAGAGTTCTGTTTTGCCGGCCAACCTTTGTGCCTCTCGAGGAGGTTCCGGAGTAAGTCTAGTGGTCATGTTTTGTGAACTGTGTTTTAAACCTTGTTTTCTTTTGTGAATTTCGAACGAGTTTCTGTTTATCTGTATATTGGGCTATGTCCTATTTTGACTTTATCTGTATAAATGGGTGACGTAAGACTACTATAATTATGACGTCACGTGTATGTATATTAAGTTTTGAAATTTTGGTCCCATATATGTCTACACAACTTAATGGACTATATATGTTTTATGTATCTGTTTCCTCTAGCCCTTAATTATATGCTATTTTGGACTGAGGCCTTTGGTAATTCAAGGATTACTGGCCTGTTACGACGCTAAACCCTAAGGGGCCGGTTTGGGTCGTGACAAATACGGTGGTGGTAAAAAAGAAGAATAGCAAGTGGAGGGTCTGCGTGAACTTCACAAGCTTGAACAAAGCTTGCCCCAAGGACAGCTTTCCACTGCCCAAGATTGATCAGCTGATGGATGCCACATCGGGGTATGAGAGGATGAGCTTTCTGGATGCATACAAAATGTATCATTAGATAGCAATGTGTGCCCCAGATGAAGAAAAGACAGCATTTATCACCTCTAAATGACTCTATTTCTACAGAGTAATGCCCTTTGGGCTGAAGAATGCAGGAGCAACATACCAAAGATTGGTCACCAAGATATTCAAACACCTAATTGGGAGGACAATGGAGGTCTACATTGACGATGTGGTTGTCAAGACTAAGGAACATCGGGATCATTTGGCCAACCTGATAGAGGTCTTTGACATATTGAGAGCATATTAGCTTCGACTTAATCTCTCGAAGTGCGTATTTGGAGTTAGATCTGGTAAGTTCCTGGAATACTTGGTAACGAGGAGGGGAATTGAAGCGAGCCCAGATCAGATCAGGGTTATCCTTGATCTGAAGAGCCCGACAATAGCGAAACAAGTCCAGATTTTTATTGGCAGGGCAGCAACCTTGAAAAGGTTCATTGGCCGAAGTTCAGATAAATGCAAACAATTTTTTCAGTTATTGAAGAAAGCCACGGATTTTCTGTGGACAGAAGAATGTGAAGTCGCCTTGGCCAACTTAAAGAAATACTTGACAGCCTCACCAATGTTGTCAAACTCGGTACCAGGAGAAGAATTATTCTTATACCTGGCAGTTTCGGACCATGCCATGAGTGTCGTGGTCATCCGAGAAGAAGAAAGTGAGCAAAAGGCAGTGTACTATGTGAGTAAGACCCTGGCAAATGCAAAAATCCGGTACCTACCTCTGGAGAAGTTAACATTAGCTCTAGTAATGGCCTCGAAAAAACTGAACCACTACTTTCAAGCCCACAAGATTATGGTGCTAACCGAGCATCCACTAAAGTCCCTGTTGTAGCATGGGGACCTGATAGGCAGAGTATCTCGATGGGCTATAGTTCTAGGTCAGTTTGACTTAGAATTCAGGCCAAGAACAGCAATCAAGGGCTAAGTTTCAGCCGACGTTGTGGTAGAATTCTCTCCAGGTGCGATCCCAAAACGGGCACCGGTGAGCCGCGGCCTAGGATGTCCAGGAGAGGAAGAGGAAAACCAACTGGGGCCATGGAACCCCACGCCGACAGATCAAAAGAACGGAAAAGAAATGCTAAAACCCTAACGATATTTACATCGGTGACTCTTTTCGCCTCTTTGTCGATGGCAGCTCAAACTAACAAGGAGCGGGGGCAGAAGTGGTTTTGGTATCGCCAGATGGGCAAATGATAGAACAGTTTATCCGTTTGGGGTTCAAGGCCTCGAACAACGAAGCAAAGTATGAAGTACTAATTGTTGGACTGAAACTAGCAACAACTGTGGAAGCCGATGAGGTGGCAGTCTTCTGTAACTCTGTAACAACCTCGACCTCTGATTAACATTAATTCATGGTTAAATAAGCCTAAACAGTAAATAAGGTGAAAATTTGAATTAATTGCATGTATGTGTTGCATTATTGTGCTTATATCTGTTTATCGTAGAAATATCTGTTTCCGTTTATGTTTCGTTTTGCAAATTGAAGGCCTTATCGGTATCTGATTACGAAGTTGACTTGATACATGTGTTATTTGGGATTTTTAGAATTTTAAGATATGTTTAATTAAAAATCAATTCGGAACGATTAAATTAAAATAATTAATGTCCGATTGATTAGCTTAATCAATAACTCAATTAAAGACCACTAAACAAGCCTATATAAGGCCTCTATACCACTTAAGACACATCTCATCTTCATCCTTATGAGCCCAAAATGTGGGTGAGAGAGAGAGAGAGAGAGAGAGAGAGAGAGAGAGAGAATAAGGAGAATTGAATTCAAACTCAAGGATTGTAGAAGGTAGAAGACTTTGAAGCTTTTGGCTTGAAAACTCAAATAATTAACCATCTAAAGCATAATTGAGAGGCTAAGGTAAGAATTCAAGCCTTTGGTCTTGTTCTTGAGTTGGTAAATTCATGAATACAAGTGTATTGGGTGGATTACTATGAGAAGTGAGCTAGAATGAAGAAACATAGATCATACCATGCATGCATGTCCATTTAAGCACAATTTGAGTTTGATTTCAAAGAATTCTCTCATGCATGTGTCCATCTTACCTTTATTTTTAGAATTTATCTTGATTAATATCATTTCATCTCAATTGATCATGTTTTAGAAGTTTTGAAGTCAAGACACATGCATGTAATGTTTTTCAAAGAATTGAGCTTAGTTTTGAGCATTTGGCATGCTTTTGGGCCTTGATTTCATGAAATGATCTTGAATTCTCAATATTTTGAGTTTAGATGTGTTTTCTCAAGTGTTTGGCCCAAAAGGATGAGTTTTATAGCTTTGAATTTGAGTTTGGAAACTTGGAGGTGAATCTGGAAATTCCAGAATTCGACCTCTCCGCTCGAGCGACAAATCCTGCACTCAAGCGGCCACCTTTGTTTTTGCATCTCCGCTCGAGCGACCAGAAGTCCGCTCGAGCGTGAAATGCAAGCTCCCAGAAGTTTCATGTTTTTGCAAACTGCTCGAGCGACAAGAGTTGCGCTCGAGTGAGGACCTGAGTCTCACGCTCGAGCAACCGTCGAGCGTGAAAATCACATAACCAGTACTTTTCAAAGTTTGTAGACCGCTCGAGCGAAGGAAGTTGCGCTCGAGCGGCCCCTTACATGTTTGCATGTCTGCTCAAGCGAAGTAAGTTGCACTCAAGCGGACCCTTGTTTTCAGCAAGTTTGGTTAAGTGTTTCCAGGTGCATTTTTGGCATTCTCATTACATCTTAGGCATTCCTAGGCCAAGATTATGACACAATAATGAGAGTATAGGCTAGAAACACACTAAGAACAAAATGAAATGAGTTATGATCAATCCAAGCGTGTGTTTCGGCATATATATCTATTATGTTGGTGTAGGTCACGCGCCGTGAGCAGTTGAGCCATTGGTCTACTACCAAGCTATCTGTGAGTAATAACTTAGTAAAGCTATATTCGATATGAAATACCTTCTGAGCGTTATGATATGATATGAACTGTTTCTGAATGATACAGAAGGTTATTTTGTGATTACATGAATGATGATCTAATTCTTTGAAATGTCTTTATGGTATCCTTAGCGGAGGCCCTCGCCCAGGGAAATAATACTGTGGCTTATGGTCATGAGGCCCTTACCCGGGGAAATAATACCGTGGCCAGGCCCTTGCTCGGGGGAATAATACCGTGGCCCATGTACGAAATATGTTACCCGGTACTGGAGGTTCCATTATGGAACTTGATATGCTTGACCAACATGATATGTTACGCTAAAGGAAGTACCACACATGATTTGAATATAAATATGAATATGAATATGACTTTGTTTCTAATACGAATACGATCATGACTATGTTTCTGTTTTGATAAGAGATTTGAAATCTAAATCTGTTACGGTCATCATTCATTAAAACCTTTACTTTGTTATTATTCACTGGGCACAAGCTCACTGTAATTATATTATGTATGTAGGTGACCAGGCGCGTGACTAGGCTCAGAATTGAGGACCTGGTGTATCAGTTTTGTCAGCCAGCCGTTGTGCCTCCGATGAGGTACCCTTTTGTGAACGAGTCAAGTTTAAATGGCTTGTGTTTAAGACATTGTCTTCTTTTGGGTATAGAACAAGTTTTTTGTTATTTGTATATTGGGCTAAGTCCCTTTTGACTATATCTGTAATGAATGTAACGAAGACTATTGCATTATGACATCATGTATATGTGTATAAAGTTTAAAAAATTTCTGTCCCATATATGTCTCCACAGCTCGATGGATTATGTATGTTTCTATATTTACTTCCGCAGCCCCTAATTATAAGTTATTCTGTTCAGAGGCCTTTGGTAATTCAAGGATTATTGGCCGGTTACGGCGCTAAACCCATAGGGGCGTGTTTGAGTCGTGACAAACTCCCAGCTCATTGTAAATTAAGCAACAGGCGAGTATACAGCCCGGAATGAGAGGATGATAGCGTATGTCAAGGAGGTTGTCAAGTTGTTAACACGTTTCCAAAGTTGCCGGCTGCAGCAGGTTAGCCGAGATGATAACAACCATGTCTATGCCCTGGCTAACCTCGTTAGTGTGATAAAGTCAAGTGAGGCAAGGATAATAATGGTGGATTATCTATCAGGCCCAAGTATAAAGCCTCTAATAAAGCAATGTGTGTGGAGATGAGCCCAAGCTGAATGGACGCTATAGTGGTATTCCTCAGAGATGACAGACTGTCAGAAGATAGAAAGAAAGCGCATAAGATCAGATTGAAGTCGGTCAGATTTTGCCTGTCAGCAGAAGGCCATCTGTACAGGAGATCCTTCACGAGACCCCTTCTGCGATGTGTGCACCCATCCCAAGTAGAGGATTTTCTGTACAAGATCCATAAGGGAGTATATGGAAGACATGCTGAGGGCAGATCACTTGCCCACATGGCCATATCTCAGGGATACTGGTGGCCTTATATGCAGAAGGACGCTGAAACCTATGTAAGAAAGTGCGAGAAGTGCAAAAAGTTTGCACCTTTGATACATCAGCTAGCTGCAGATCTGAATCCAGTGTCCAATCCTTGGCCATTTGCCCGGTGGGGCATGGATTTGGTTGGGCAACTGTCCCAAGCAACTGGATAGAGGAAGTTCCTACTAGTAGCAACTGATTACTTCATGAAGTGGGTAGAGGTTGAACCCCTAGCCAAAATACGAGATGTGGATGTGAAGAATTTCATCTGGAAAAACATAATCACCAGATTCAAAATCCCAAGAGCCATTGTGGCAGATAATGGTACCCAATTTGATAGTAAGTTGATTAAAAACTTTTGTACAAAGTACAAGATCAAGAATTACTATTTTACTTCTAGCTTCCCCCAGAGTAATGGTCAAACCAAGGCGTCTAACAAGACTATCCTGGATAAAATCAAGAAAATGTTGGAAGCTGCCAAGGGCAAGTGGGTGGAAGAATTGTCCAATGTCCTGTGGGCATATCGGACTATGTTGAGAAGATCTCTTGGAGAATCTCCTTTCGCCATGGCATATGGCACCGAAGCAATCATTCCACGAGAGATCGGCATCCCAGGAATTAGAACCTAAGGAGTGGAAAATGGAACAAATGAGGCATTCCTTACCCGAGATCTTGATCTAATAAAAGAAGGAAGAGAAAGAGCAACAATTCAGTTAGGGGCATACCAGCAGCAACTCGCTAGGGCATACAACAAAAAGGTCAATCCTAGGGAATTTCGGATTGGAGACCTCGTCCTAAGAAAGGTTGTTGGCAATAAGAAAGATCCCAAGGAGGGCAAGCTTGGCCCAAACAGAGAGGGACCATATCGCATCATCTCGGTCACAAGCAATGGCGCTTACCAGCTTGAAGACACTGATGGCAAAGAGCTGCCAAGACCTTGGAACACTAACAATTTGAAGCTTTTTTACCATTAATTTCTGTTTTTCGAATTTCTTTTATGTAACAGATTATTAGCCGAAGTATTAATGAAACATTAGCTTGATTTTGTTTTACGAGAATGTTGGTGAAATTTGTGCGATAAGACCAAAAAGTCTTAAGGCGATGTTTCAGCATGAAATAAGACAATTAACTTAGACTTGCCATAATGATAGAGTTGAACTAAGTCTGCGATATTTCAGCATGAAACAAGATGATTAATTTAGACTTGCCATAATGGTAGAGTTGAACTAAGTCTGCGATATTTCAACATGAAACAAGATAATTAAGTTTGACTTGCCATGACGGTAGAGTTGAACTAAGTTAGCTATGTTTCAGCACGAAGCAAGGCAAAACTGGCCATGACTTGGTCAATTTGTAAGAAAAGCCGAGGTAATTAGTACTCTCAGTGTACTAAGGTTAAGCCTTAAGTGTTTCGTTTGGGCGAGCCAAACATGATGACCTTGGCCAAAAGTGTCTAAGTGAGACTTAGGCGATAACCAAGTGATACGTCCTTAATGTGAACATAAGTGGTACTTAGGTTCACATTAGGGAGCAAGAAGTAGGATGAACATAACACTTGTGAAAATTTTAGAAAAATTTTGCAAGTTGAAGTTATCCGACATAATTGAATGAAGGGATACCCTAGTGTAGACGTCCCCGAACGTCCTGGGAGGATGAATCCCATTCTGTTCGTCTGTGGGTCTACTACAGTTCAGGACTCAATTGTCACTCAATTGTCACGGTTCTTAATCTGAACCAAAGAGTCCAAATCCGGCAAATCGTTTTGAGAAAACAGATTTTTAGAAAAGAAGTGCCAAACATGGACTGCTTTGCCAGATACAGAGTCGCCACCTAAATATTTTTTATGGGGGAATTTAGGAAACCCTGACTCGGTGCCAAAGGCCACATGTCCGTCATCATCAAAGTTGCCTCGGCTCGGGAACTTGGGTACGATTGGGGAAGGTCAGCTATGAGCACCCCCTCTCGCCCGATCCGAAGATCGGCCTTTACTAACCATGATATCCTATTTTGAAAACTTTATGTGTTCTTGTTCCGGTTATTAGCCTAGAATTACTATGTTATGCGTACAGCAAAATAAGTATAGACTAGATCGCCTAATTTGGAACAAAGCATTACATATCCGTTTGTTTGAAAAACGCTTTGGAATTTGCTACTCGCAAGTAGGCTAAAATACGGATTTCAATGAATTATTCCAATTCAAACAATCCAACCTTCACCCACAGGCATTCAAGCAGTTATATCACATAAGCAGCTAGCCTCATGGTAATCATGCTATCATGTTAACATTCACACTCATGTGAGATGCTAAAGCATAAAAAGCTCACCTAGTACTCCGCACCAAAAACAAGAACATGTTAGCACTCATGCATGATCCAAGTCCATGTTTAAATGCCTAATGCAACGCATACGGAATGTCGCTAGAGTAGGCTCGGCTAGTCTATGAATGACATGTGAAAATGCTCAAATAGCATGTATTCAAGTTAGATTTGAAATACTTATACAGTTAGCATGATGCGCCGAGCCGGTACATGCAATACTGATGAAAGGATGCACGCATGCATAGTATAAGGTATGTTAATTTAAATATGCCCTAATACTAACCATCAAAAGTAGGTAAGTAAAAGGGAGAAAGAAGTGGGGTTGGAAGACATGCATACACGCACCCACACTTATTACAAATTCGCCCTCGCTCAGAGGGACCGAAAGAATAATACAATTTAACTAACCTATAAGCTAATTAAATATTACAAATCAATTAAACTAGCTATGCAAATTAACTAATTTATTTAAGCAATAAACAACGGCCTCGGGAAGAGAGTCCAATGCATGCGTTCGGCTCTGCTCGGAAAGCCACTGCCATGCACAAGTTGTCGCAGAGTTCTTGTTTTGACTTTATGCTCCTCTGAAAATTGCACAACTCCCAAGGTATGCTTTCTGGACACTTTGGAACACTCACCGGCTGAGAAGAATGGCACCGGCCATGGAGAGTGGTCACCGGCCACAAATTGAGTTATTCGGCCACTGATAGATGGCCGTCGGCACTGAAGATGGCCGGCCGGCCAAATCTTCCTGCATAATCCTGTTTGACAGCAGCAGAGGAACAAAGCAAAGCATGGCAGTGCATTTCAAGCTATGTATGCACCAACCACTCCCCTTATCATGTGAATGACTCAAAGGAGGATGGGCCTCGATTCTCGGACCATCAATCACGCATTTCCATGCATGATGGCCCAAAGAATCAAGTGTGCATCTTGATATGGAATGCAATGCACATAAACAAACCAATGGAACTCAACCTCTATCACAAGCATTTCAAGAGGCCAAGCATGCATGCAAATGGAATGCAACCTAGACATGGAGGCTAAGTATGCAAGATGAGCATGCAAAGCATGTAACAACCATGCTAGTGACAAACATGTAACAACATGTAAAGTGGACTAAGCATAGGAGCAATGCAAAGCAACTTAACCAATGAAATGCATGCCAAATACATCATGATTTCAAGCAAGCAATAACATGTAATAGGCCAAGTATGCAACAATGTACAAGGCAAGCATGCTATAACACATGAAGGATGGACTTAGACTAATTTAGGTGGCCCTCAAACAAGCCTAAAACAGTGGCCAATAACTAAGGAAATGGAGTCAAGTACACATACAAGCATGCATATAAACATGGTCCATCACTTAGGCACAAAGAGCAACTCTCAAGCACACTTAAAAGAGGCTAAACATGAGTATATTGCATGCATGGAAAGCTCTGAAATAACATGGTAAATGGTTCCAAACCATTGAAATAATGCGAATAATGCATGCTCATAGTTCATGCACTTAAGGCTCACAAGCCAAGAATACAAAGGGGCTATACTAAGCATGCCATGGTCGATCAAAACAACCAAAAACAGAACTTGAGCATGCCAAATAAACACAAAACCTTCACAAAGCTTGGTCAAAAACAAGCTAAAATAAGGGTTAAAACCTAGATGCATGTTAAGGCTACAATATGGCATTACAAGACATGTATGCTAAACAAGCAAGGTGTGTTCAAACCAACTAAAAACAGAGGCATATTATATGACATAATAAGCATGAAAATCAGCTAAGGCATGGCCAACACACACTTAGACTAGATGCTCCCTTAAGAGGCAAAAAAGGCCCTTTTCAAGGACAACAAGGAGAGGGGGTGGCCCTCTCCTTCCTAGGACCTCAAGGCACCATCCTCATCACTGAAATCCCTCAAGATTTCAGTGGTGAGGAGGCCCAAACACAATGGTCTCGGAGCTCAACCAAAATGGCACAAAACAAGGGCCAAACAAGCCTTAAGAGGGGTCAAACAACCCCAAAGCTTAAAACACCCTTAACAAACTATTTAGAGTAGACAAAAACAAGACTTTTATATGTTATACGCTAAGCTCAAAAACAGATGCAAGATAGGCTAAAAAGCTTTGCAAAAATGGGGTAAAAAGAGCAAGTTTGTTACCCTTGAAGACCTCCTTCACAAATGGTGGTCCAACTGCCTTTCCAAGCTCAAAACCAGCTCTAAAACTTCAAAGCAACCCTCAAGGGCCTCAGCTCCTAAGAAAAGGTGTGATGGTGGGTGTTTGTGCACAAAAATGGGACTAAACACACACTAAACACAAGAAAGAGAGAGATATAGAGATAAAGGATATGTATAAACCCTAACCCTAAAACTCAAGCTCTGAAAATGTTGTCTAAAATGTCTAACCCCCTAACAAGAGAGAAGAGCCCATCTTTTATAGACAATTTGTCTTGTAAAGCTTCCAAAGGAAGCTAACAAGAGGGCAATCCCTCCATACACGTGTATGGAGGGGGTGACAGTGTATGCCAGCTGCCAAAAAATATCTGCAAAAGCAGATGCACAGTAGTCGGCCGGCCAAAAATGCAATTGACCAAAGAAAGATAGCCGGCCGGCCATCTAGAGTGTTGGCGGGCCAAACATTTGGCCGGTGGCAACAAAACACAGCCGGTGGCCTCAAGCCATGGCCGGTGGAGTGTGGAGATGGCCCACAAGCCATTCCCTGCCCCTCCAAGGCAAAACACAAGTGTTTGGTGCAAAACCAGACACTAAACAGTCGAGTCGAGAGATCCTGAGGCAAGGCGCGTAGCCGAGACCTCCGGGAACTCAAGACGAACCCAAACATGGATGATCACTGAGTGTTCAAGCGGTGACGTCCAAGTCTTGAGGACGGCCAAAAATGGGGTGTCTACAGTTGCCCCTCTTTGATAGAACTCGAAAGTCATAACAATGACGGGAGTGAATGTCAAAGCCCAGAGACGACTCATTTTTGACAAGGCCGAAGACTTAGACAAAGCATGCAAGCTGAAGATAAAGATATGCGCCTGAAGGCAAGGGCAAAATGCAAGACAATGCACAAAGCCGGGCATAACTTATGATCATGCAAAGAAAGCTGTAACGAAGCACACACAATGCAACACAATTTTAGCAAGCGTACACCAAACTACACTATCATGCAGAAAGGATGTAAGAGAATTATGCAATTCTCGATACGTCTCACTCGGAAATACAATACCTGTCCGGTTGGTTTGGTTGCACCAGCCTCAAGTGAACCGTACATACGATATCATGCTTGAAAAGAAAGCAAACTTAACAGGTGCAATATTGTTAGCAACATGCATAACATGCAAAATGAATGCAAAATGATATGCAATATATACAAAACTATGTATAGTAATGCAAATGAAAATGCAATGCAATTGAAACAATGCAAATGAAATGCAACGCAATTGAAACAATGCAAACGAAATGCAACGCAATTGAATCATGATCCAATCATGAGCGGTTCAAAACCACACAAATGTCAAATAGATTGATGGAAGTAACAAGTCCGTCTACCATAGAAAAGGTGTCGCAACCCTCAAAGCGCGTACACATGCAGAACTATGAGTGATGTAGACGGACACAATAACAAGTATTGGGTGGAATGACATAAGTGGGGAAACAACCTGCTAACAAAAGAACAATGATCCTAATGTTGGATGCAAAAATTACACTATAATGTATGTAATATATACAGTGGATATGGCATGCAACCAAACCAAATCTTGCCTAGGAAGGGCATGTACACATACAAGCCATGTCTAACACAGAAAAGGTGCCGCCACCCTCAAACCAAGTTCATCAAGGAATAGGCGCGTACACATGCAGAACTATGCTTTAACGTGAAAAGTATGAGCACATACCAAACCAAGCTCAACAAGGAGAGGTGCAAGCCATGGATGGAGTGATGCAATGGATGCATGCAAGCTACAATGCGATATCTACAATATGCAATGGAATGGATAGATACGATGGATAAGGCACGCAAGCCAAACCAAATCTTGCCTAAGAAGGGCATGTACACATACAAGCCATGTCTAACACAGAAAAGGTGCCGCCACCCTCAAACCAAGTTCATCAAGGAATAGGCGCGTACACATGCAGAACTGTGCTTTAACGTGAAAAGTATGAGCACATACCAAACCAAGCTCAACAAGGAGAGGTGCAAGCCATGGATGGAGGTGATGCAATGGATGCATGCAAGCTATAATGCGATATCTACAATATGCAATGGAATGGATATTTACAACGGAAATGCATGACATATGCACTATATTACGACGAAATGCATGACATATGCATTACTTACAATGTGATGCATGACATATGCATTATATACAATGATGCATGACATATGCATGTGTTTTTTTGTTTTTTATTTTTGAAATGCATGACATATGCAATATTTACAATGATGCATGTCATATGCATGTATTTTCAATGCAATGGGATGTATGTAAATGCAATATTTACAGTGGAATGCATGACATATGCGCTATATACAATGAAATGCATGACATATGCATTATTTTTTGTTTTTTTTTTGTTTTTTGAAATGCATGCTGCATGGAGTGCGCGACAACGCAAGTCGCTTGAAATGCATGACAATGCATGAACTTTTTTGTGCGCGACAACGCGTGGCTTGAGATGCATGAAAATGTATGAACTTTAAAACACGCGGCTTGAGATGCATAAACATGCAAATGAAATGTGCACATTAATGCACCAAAGGTCTTGCACCTTTCGGGGATTTAAGGTCTCCTAGACCGTCTGCTGGGGAAATGCATAATAATGCAAGTGAACTTAGAATGCGTGGCAACGCGTGGCTTTGAAATGCATGACAATGCATGTGAGTTTGAAATGCATGACAATGCAACCGAGCAGTTTTAAGGTCTCGCCAGACCAAGCAGATTTAAGGTCTCGCCAGACCAAACGTATTTAAGGTCTCGCCAGACCGTATGCGCGCACAGGACAGTGTGATGCGCAAAATAGCGCGATGAAATGCATGCCAAATGCAATGAAATGCGCAAAATAGAGCGATTGAATGCATGCCAAATGCGATGAAATGCGCAAAATAGCGCGATTGAAATGTGATGTACAAAATAGTGCGAATGATGCGATGCACAAGATAGTGTAATCGAGGTGCGCAAGATAGCGCGATTGAAATGCATTCCAAATGCACATGGGGCAACTTTCGAGTTTTGTAAAAGACAAAAGGATACGGAAAGGATACACCTTGCACGAATTCGAGTGCCACGCACAGAAGACACAGTCCGAGGTCAAAACGGAGGCCGGTTGAGCTTCGGAAATGCCATTTCTTGTACTATCTTGAGCAATGAAGACCCCAAACCACTCATCTAACCCAAAAAAGGTTGTAGGAGGCTCACCGGTCACATGGAGAGGCCACCGGCCATCCACCGGCCACCAAAAAAATCACCGGCCAAATATTTGGCCGGCCGGCCAAAAATTTAGCCGACCGGCCAAAAATGCTGATTCGGGGCAGTTTTGACTTTTCACCTTGGGTCTTTTAAAATAGGGTTTCAAACCCTATTTCCTTCACTTCCCTTAGCCGAAAACCCTTCCTCTCTCTCTCTAGAACATTTTCGCCTCTTCCTTTCTCCGTTTTCTTGCGTTTCACGCCCGTTCCATCGTTTGATTCGCGAAGTTTATCGCGTTTCGAACACTTTAAACCGAATATTTCTCCATTTCGGTGTTCCTTTCGCTATTTCCACTTTTTGGGGTTTATTCCCCTCGTGTTTCTCTCGATCTCTATACCTTTTCCACTTCCCGGCTTTTCCGGCCATTTTCCACCCTCTCGGGGTTGACTTTTCGGTTGACCCTTCGCATTCTAGCTTTGTTTTCCTTTTTTCGACCATTTTCCTCGTTACATTTGACCATTTTTGACGATATTCCACGGGGGGACTCCCCGGATCATGAGATGGATCCCGGGGTCGAGCTTCTCCCCCTGAGCGTCCGTCCATTCGACTCGGCGACCTACCGGCCGGCGATCCACGTCTTGCCTCCCGACGGGCTTCGTCAGTTTCGGAGTTTTGACAGGGCGATGCCTCCAGAGCTTCTCCTGCGTGAGCCTACATCTCACCTGTCCTTCGGCACTTCCGAGGTAACATTCCTTCCTCTGTTTTACTTTCTGCAATGTAGAATATAAAACTGCCATAGCTGATTATATTATTTAACTGCTTAGCTCAGATACACTGGTGCACTGTACACTGTAGTTAACTATGAACACACTTGCAACTGGTATCTGTTTGACACTGCACACGTACTGCACTGACCCTGAACCACTCAAACACACTGACACAGTACACACTGTACACCGGTACCCTGATATCTGCTTGAATCTGAAAATATGCACACATGCTGTATTTGCACTGAACCACTCAAACACACTGACACATCACACGTTGTAGTTCACTGTACACCGGTACCCGATATCTGTTGAATCTGAAAATATGCACACATGCTGTATTTGCACTGAACCACTCAAACATGCTGACACATCACACGTTGTAGTTCACTGTAAGCACACCGGTACCTGGTATCCGTTTGAACCTGAAAACGTGCACACATGCTGTATTTGCCTTAATTCTGAACGCTTTTCAAAACTGGTGTATTTAGCATTGCTCCGCAATTGTTTGCTTGAAAACAGGGAGATTCCCATACGTCCGGGGGTATGGGAACATCGCCTCGAGATTGGTACGCGAGCTACCGATGCGGTTCGCCACATCGTGGATCAGGCCGACTTCGGCGCATTCTGCAGAGGACTATCCAGGCTTACTGCGAGCAGGCCTCTCCTCGCCGCTCTAGCGGAGAGGTGGTGGGACACCACCGATTTATTCCACCTCTCTGTGACGGGGACATGACGATGACTCCCTACATTTCTCGATGCTCACAGGCATCGGGGTAGGGGGTGATCCGATCCCCTTTGATACCGATATGGACGAGTGGACTGTTGCTCAGATCTATCTGCTTGGCGAGGTGCCACCTCTGTCGCACGTCCAGGCTTCGTCCGTTATTCCTGGTTCGAGGTCCAGTTCAGGGTTCAGCCAGCCCTAGTGGAGGAGGCTCCGATGACTCAGGAGGCTGTGGAGCGATATGCGCGCGGTTTTCTGATGTTTCTACTGGGGACCACTATTTTCGCCGACCGGGCGAATACCGTGCCCCTCTGCTTGCTCAGCGCCTTAGTGGATGTCACTCAGATCCTGCACTACGATTTGGGTGGCGCCGCTCTGGCCACACTCTACGGATACATGAGCTCGGCTTCCCGTGGCAGCGGACAGTTGCTCGGGGCTACTGGCGCTTGGAGGTACATTTCTTTTTCTGCTTTACTTTCCTACTTTCTACTACTGTACTCTGTACTGTATACTGTACACTGCACACACTGCGGTCTGCTTCACGCTAACCGTATACTGCACACACGGCACACATATACTCTGCTTTTCACACGACTGTACACTGCTCAATACACTGTCTGCACAATACACTGCACGATACACGGCTCTGTTTTCTGCTTTATTCTGCATTCTGTTTTATCTGATAAATACTGGTATTTATTCTGCAGTTGTGGGTCTACGCCTACTTCCCTAGACTTGCTCCAGTGCCAGACGTGGAGACCCCTCTCGTCGTCCCGTTCTCGCGACGCTTCGACGGGAGGTGCGTGCGGAGGCCCCGGGAGACGTTTAGCTTCTTCCGCCGCTATTTTGACACCATCACTCCCGCAGAGGTACGTTCAACTTTACAGTTTATTTAAGCTTCGCTTTTCACTGTATGTTTTCAATAACAGTAATAACAAACTGTATTTCATTTTCAGATCACCTGGCAGCCTTGGGCTCCGTTGCCAGCGACGATTCGGGATCGATTTGCCGGTGCTGAGGAGACCTCACGTTTCCGGATTCTGCTGGAGGGCCCGGTCTGTCGGGCTTGGTACCTAGGTGAGCGTTTCCTACGCCAACCTAGGGTTACCGAGCAGATAGTCCCGGTTCACCCTCCGGAGGATATGAGGGAGACCGAGAGATTCACTGCCGAGCAGATGGCCGATTACACTATTGGCTGGGACGATCCGCTTCAGAGGCATCGGCGACTACAGAGAGTACGTGCAGACGTATATCATGCGGCCTCTGAGCGGTGGCCGTCGGGTTGAGGGAGAGAGGCCCGGGTCGCCAGCAGCTAGGGCAGGAGCGGGAGCTGGAGCAGGAGCGTTGCGGAGAGCTCGGGTCCGCGGCAGGGGTGGAGTTCAGAGAGGGCGGGGGGCAGGTTGGCCTGTTCTGCCCACCTCGCTGACATAGAGGAGGGTGGGGCGACCTACCAGATCCCTTTGCTCCTCCCCGGCTGATCATAGTTAGTCGGTTTCCCCTTGCCTCCGGTATGTACTACTTCATATTGCATCTTGCATAGTCATTTCATTTCATTTCAGTTTATTTGATATTCCGCAGAATACTGATGCATCTGATACTTTTGCAGGCTTCCTCCGAGTACACCCGGCAGTCCCTGGAGCTGAATGCCTCCATGATGGGGATGCTACAGCGGACCTTCGACCTCCTGGCCCTTTACAGTATCCGGTATGTTCTTCAACCACGGTCTCAAACCATACATAAACTGCTTCACATAATCCGATGCACAACACAATTCTGATAAACTGCTCACGGCATTTGATACACTGTACTCATACACTGCATTCTGCGCTGATAAACTGCTCACAGTATTCACACACTATACTCATACACTGCATTCTGCACTGATGAACTGCTCACAGTATTCACACACTGTACTCATACACTGCATTCTGCACTGATAAACTGCTCACAGTATACTTTTCAGCCTCCCTTCCAGATTTCCACCGTAGGAGGTGTTCCAGCCAGGCCTCCTGTTCTTGCCGGAGGAGATGGAGAGGGCAGAGTATACCCCCGCACCAAGCGGGGCGCACTCACGTCGGGAGTAGCTCTCGGGCGCCAGTTCCAGACGATGATATGAGAGGAGTCCGAGGCGAGGCAGGCGGAGGCGGAGTCATCGGAGGAGGAGACCGGAGACAGCTCGGACTCGAGCTCAGATGACAGTGCTGATGATGCTCCTGGACCTTCGTCCAGGAAGAGGACTAGGACGGACTCCCAGGCCTGAGATCTTGTCATTGATCCAGATTTTTGCTGTTTCTTCTTTTTTGTATTTTTTTTTTTGTTGGTAGCTAGGGTACCTTGTACTGCCGCAGGCAGATTTTGTTTCCAAAACTTATGTACTTGAAAAGATGATGAAATGAAACAAACTTTTTGTCTGAAAAAGTGTTACATTTGTATATCTCATACATTGCATTGCATCACACATATTACACCTCAATGTAAATGAAATTGATTTGTTGTCTGAAAATTGAACACTTGCACTGTAATAATCAGATAACTAACCACCAACAGTAAAACAACCCAAGCAACCCACTGCCTGATTCTGAACACACAGCCATACTCTGCTGAGGACTAATCTGCATACAGCCCATAACACAGCACTTGGTTCATTCTGCACGGCAACCCTGAAGTAATAGTCCAGTCTGACAAGACGGAATACGAAGGTGATACCGACTGAAATTGAAACACACTCAGATGCCCCAAATTTTCCCCTTTTCTTCTTTTGGTTTGCCTAAATGTAGAGAATGGCACAGCACTCTGAGCATAAGCGATTTTTGAAATTGAAGAGGGTTTTTCAACCGGGTATCGAGCCTACAACTGAAACAACGGAAGAGACTCAAACAAAAGGTACACGACCTAATCACAACGAGACACGCTCGGAAAAGACCCAAAACGAAAGTTGGGCTAAACAAGACAAAAGACACGACACACGGACATGTTTACAAAACGAGAGACCTCAAATCTCGAGGAGCCAGTTCCTCCGGGTATGTTTCCCACCCTTTCTGATTTGTGATTCTCACATCACTCGGCCCTCAAGCTCGGTTTTTCTCTCAAAACCTTTTATCACTTTTCTCTCAACTTACACCTCTCTATTCTTTATTCTCTCATTTTTCATCCCTCCCAGGGTGATTGACAGATGAATAGGAAGTTGCGGGTTCACGCCCAATACTATTAGCTCGCGGCTATTTCTTCCGTGACGTCTAGTCGATGTTCCAGACAGGAAATGGTGTATCTTGATCTGTCCCAATTTGTGCTTCGCACTTGGCTTAATACCTCGTTGTTTGGAGGATATTGAGAGCTTTCAGCCCGTTACAGACAGTTTTAGCTGTGCTTCTTCCGGCGAATAGGGTGCCCTTCTGGCAAGTATGTTGATGACGGGGAAAGACAGAACACCTGACTCGACTGTGCCCCTAGTTCATCACTTTGACCATTTTTTGGTTTTCTACTAAAAACAGTTTTGACCAAAATGAGAGTCGGATTAACATACTTGTTCGATTTTTGATTTGAAAATCATGCAAGTTAGACTATGAGCACTGAAAATTTTCCCTTCTTTGGGTCCAAGAGGATGGTCCGATTTTGGAAAATGAAATAGTTTTCGAGAAAATAGGCAACCTCAGTAAAAATTTTCAAAAACTATTTTTGCAAACGGCCTGTGCTAAACGAGCACGGAACTTACCCTCGAGATGCGCAACCTCGGATCGGAGGCAATGGAAAATTGCCCCTGCTTGGAAGGGGTGGATGGCAACGGAAAGTTGCCCCTGGTTTGAACGGCGACTCGTGGCAACTCATGGCAACGGAAAGTTGCCCCTTGTTTGGATGATGCCGCAGCATGCTGAAAAAAAACCAGTCCTCATCGGTGATGATTGCAAACGAACTCTCGGATACGGAGAAGACGAGATGGTCACCAATATATGGACACAGTCACTGTGAAAGCGTTGGTGGCTGGACTTCACGAGGAAGTTGACTGCGTAGTTCCGGTTGTCACAACCGAACTATCGGATTCAGAGGAGGCAAAGGTGATCAAAACCATTACATGGACTGAGACGCTATGAAAGCGTTGGGGGCTGGACTTCAGGATGAAGTTGCCTACGTATCCCAAACATGGGAATCAAGCCTTACGTAGTTCCGGTTAAGGTACACTCGGGTATTTTAACCTTCACTTTTTAGGCTCTAACTTTTGCCAAGGCGCCCGATGTGGGTTTTCGACCTTGCGAGCTTCTTTTTCTCTTCTTTTTCTTTCTTCTCTTTTCTCTTTTTTTTTTTTGCATGTATTTTTTTTTGTTTTTTTTTTTGCATTTTTTTGTATGTTTCTTTTTTTTTTATATATTTTTCTTGCTCTAACTTTTGCCTGGGTCGCCCTTCCGGGTTTTCGGCCCAGCGAGCCTCTCAAAGGGTAAAAGTGTAACAAGTCCATGCCAAATGGTTTTGAGATTGAAGCCCTCTGTATCCAGGAGGATAGCTGTTGTATTGATCTGCAGAAGGATTCATCACGGTTGCTTCACGAGCTTCTTGCGGTGAGATCCGACCTTCTTGATCTGATTTTGGTGCCTCTTGCTCGAGGGCTGCTTCAAACCTGGCCACATGGGCCTCACATGACGGTTGATCATTGAACATTCTGAATGGGTTCAAGGTTTGAAAACACACGGATTGGATCTTGAGGCTGAGAGTGATCCTAAGCTGCACAATCTTAAGAGCGATTCCGTACAAGCCTTCACAGGGCGCGCAAAACATTTTGTTTTTGAAATTTTTTAAGAAAACGACAAATCGCTCGCGCTGAAGATAGTACGGAACCAGTCTGGTCAAGCCAGGGTCCTTCTCAGTACTCACGCTAACAAGCATGATTTCATTCATTAAAAGGCTTAGCACGTCTATCTTTCTCTCAAATTGATCAAAGTTTTACAAAACCCAAGGAATTTCTTTCTCTTCATTTTCATCACCACAGTGTTCAAAACGGTTTTGAAAAAAACTTGGGTCATTATAATGATTTTCAGGGCACAGGAGAGCAGGTGGAATGTACTGTTGTCCCATTCAAATCTTCTGGCACAACTAGCCCAAAATAGTAATAAGCACGGAAACATGATAGCCGCAGCTGTTTCATTCAAATTCCATGATTGTAACTGGCTCCACAGCAGAGACAGACTCAAAAAGAAAGCAAAAGGGTAATTACAAAACAAAACGGTGCTCGAGGCAACAACCCCAGAATCACCTGGTATTCTATACAAGGGAACCGACTTGCTCGAGGCAACAACCCCAGAATCACCTGGTATTCTATACAAGGGAACCGACTTGCTACAACAAGACAGACCCTTAAGCAAAAAGACTGACTCAAGACAAAGAGACAGACTCAAAACAAAACAAAAGACTGACTCGATACCCAAGCCAGAATTTACAAAACTAGCAATCACGGATGCTCAGAAATGGGTGCCAGACGCCACATCCGAAGTACACCCAGTGTTGCCCGCAGGTAGTTCACTCCCTGATTACATACTCGCAGTATCAGTATCTTCAAAATCCAATAGCTGGGTAGTAACGAACTTGGCTGAGGTGGGCGGAAGGATAACCTCGTTGTCGATCAAATCTTGCACCTCATGACGGAGGCGGAAACAATTATTGGTAGCATGACCTGTTTGCTGGTGGTACGCGCAGTACTGAGCAGCATCATGTGTGGGAGGGAGATTCTTCGGAAGAGGCCGAGGTTCCAGGGGCTTAAGATGCCCTCTTTCGGCCAGGATTTGAAGTGCCTTGGATAACGGCATATAGAGAGCATGAAAGACCCTACACCCTCGGGGCAGGTATTTTGAAGGCTGAGAATTCTTGCTAGACGCACTAGCGAAAGGGTCAGTAGGCACTGCCTTGACTTTCTGATCTTTCCCAGGTGCAGGGTTGGGAGCGGAAGGAACTGTTCTGGCATGACGGGGCCTATCCCGGTTTTCTGATTGGCTAGTACTGCCTTCAGTTGGAGCGGGGAAAACATCATCCACAGTCTTGGTCAGGACTGCGAATACCTGCTGTTTACTCATCCCTCCGGCTTTCAAAGCCTCGACTGCCCACAGCAGTTGTTCAATGGGATCGGCATCTGCCTTCACTTTGTCTTTACCTCTGGCCTCAGCCTGATCGAGGGTTTGGGTTGATGTTGATACGTCATTGTTATAGTTGGAGGCCATCTCCGGTTGGCTAAGCTCGATTACAATCCGTCCCAGCAATGGGGGCTCCTGGGGTACAAAATGCCCGGCATATGGTGCAGCTGGTGGCGAAGCTGACATTCCGTAAGCGAGATCCGCCATGGACCTCTGGAGGTCACCTATCATCCCCATCAACTCGAATGTGGTGGGCTCACGAGCCTGATACAACTGGGGGGTCCAAACCGGGTGTGCAGCAGGCGACCTGGGTGGATGTGGCACATCAACATTGGTCTCACTTTGCAGAGTGATTTCTTGATCTAATGCGGCTGTCATAACCACAATCTCTTCCGAATTCTGCGTCATCATAGGTCCACTGTTCTAAGCGGTGACTGACGGATCATATATCTGTCTTGCCTCAGCAAGGGGGAACACTGATTATTCTGGGTCAATTCTCTGAACTGAAAGAAAAACCAAGCAACATTTCAGCCCAAACAGATCAAACACAGGTGTAGCCGAATGACTGTGCTCTACCACTGATCACTGTTTCCCAAAATCACTGTCTCAAAACACAGAATCGGATACCCACAGATATAATTGATTCTGACAAATACTGATACTGGTGCCCTCAGGCTTGATACTCAAGCTGGCAAACTGGTATGTGCGTTCCTGCAGAGATACACTCTAAAAGCACATAGCAAGTAAAAGAGCTAAAACATCCCTAAGTTGGGGTAGGGTTTCCCTGTCCTATTTTGTCAGGAGCTAGGGTTTCACTATGCACGCAGCGGTTTCAAACAACCTAGATCGGGTAAGCAACCTGTCCTAGTTTGGAATGGTCACTATGGATTCCGAATATGTACTAGGTCGAATGGTCAAAAGGGTGCCCCGGTAAAACCGGGATTTGTGTTCCCATACTGGCAGAGCCCGCAACCGGTCAGCCTTATGGCATGCTTTGACAAAGTCAAGCCTCCGGAAAAACCGCTCAGGAATAGCAGATGGCCAACACGATGTCCTAGGCGCACCAATGCACATGCAATGCAAAGAAACACATAAGTATAGTCAAAACAAGATATCACGAGTTCGAGTTAAGTTCTCTAATCTCCCTAGCGAAGTCGCCAGAAACTGTAGACGTCCCCGAACGTCCGGGAGGATGAATCTCGTTCTGTTCGTCTGTGGGTCTACTACAGTTCAGGACTCAATTGTCACGGTTCTTAATCTGAACCAAAGAGTCCAAATCCGGCAAATCGTTTTTAGAAAAAGAAGTGCCAAACATGGACTGCTTTGCCAGATACAGAGTCGCCACCTAAATATTTTTTATGGGGGAATTTAGGAAACCCTGACTCGGTGCCAAAGGCCACGTGTCCGTCATCACCAAAGTTGCCTCGGCTCGGGAACTTGGGTTTGATTGGGGAAGGTCAGCTATGAGCACCCCCTCTCGCCCGATCCGAAGATCGGCCTCTACTAACCATGATATCCTATTTTGAAAACTTTATGTGTTCTTGTTCCGGTTGTTAGCCTAGAATTACTATGTTATGCGTACAGCAAAACAAGTATAGACCAGATCGCCTAATTTGGAACAAAGCATTGCATATCCGTTTGTTTGGAAAACGCTTTGGAATTTGTTACTTGCAAGTAGGCTAAAATACGGATTTCAATGAATTATTCCAATTCAAACAATCCAAACTTCACCCACAGGCATTCAAGCAGTTATATCACATAAGCAGCTGGCCTCATGGTAATCATGCTATCATGTTAACATTCACACTCATGTGAGATGCTAAAGCATAAAAAGCTCACCTAGTACTCCGCGCCAAAAACAAGAACATGTTAGCACTCATGCATGATACAAGTCCATGTTTAAATGCTAATGCAACGCATACGGAATGTCGCTAGAGTAGGCTCGGCTAGTCTATAAATGACATGTGAAAATACTCAAATAGCATGTATTCAAGTTAGATTTGAAATACTTATACAGTTAGCATGATGCGCCGAGCCCGGTGCATGCAATACTGATGAAAGGATGCACGCATGCATAGCATATGGTATGCTAATTTAAATATGCCCTAATACTAACCATCAAAAGCAGGTAAGTAAAAGGGAGAAAGAAGTGGGGGTTGGAAGACATGCATACACGCACCCACACTTATTACAAATTCGCCCTCGCTTGGAGGGACCGAAAGAATAATACAATTTAACTAACCTGCAAGCTAATTAAATATTACAAATCAATTAAACTAGCTATGCAAATTAACTAATTTATTTAAGCAATAAACAACGGCCTCGGGAAGAGGGTCCAATGCATGTGCGCTCGGCTCTGCTTGGAAAGCCACTGCCATGCACAAGTTGCCTCTGTTTTGACTATTATGCTCCTCTGAAATTGCACAACTCCCAAGGTATGCTTTCTGGACACTTTGGAACACCACCGGCTGAGAAGAATGGCCACCGGCCATGGAGAGTGGTCACCGGCCACAAATTGAGTTATCGGCCACTGATGGATGGCCGGTCGGCACTGAAGATGGCCGGCCGGCCAAATCTTCCTGCATAATCCTGTTTGACAGCAGCAGAGGACAAAGCAAAGCATGGCATGCAT